>JASANC010004584.1:0-28704 GCA_030248135.1 Theristus sp. LFF4_11
CATTGTACACATAATGTACTCATCTTCGCTGAACATGATTTTTGCCAACAACGTTTGAAACAAAGAAGGTGCGTGAGGTTACGTTGAAAAAAATAAATTTGTTTCAAGCTGATTGAGGCAATGACATCTTTTAATGGAAAACGTATCGTTTTAAAAACTGATAATCACGTGTGCGTGCAGTCAGACAGACATAAATGCAGACAAACTGGATTTTTCAAGTTTGTTGACAGCAATAATACTGTAAAATTGTTTTTTCATATTTGATTTTGAAACTAAACTGCATATTTAGCGGAAAAATTTGTTGCGTAGTCTATCGCGTTTTGATAACCGATCGGTCTTGTCACCTAAAAACGCATACATAAAAATCTTGAAAAGTTTTAGTGTTGGTCATTTTTCAAGCTAAACACGCAGAACGTAGCCAAGTAAAAACAATTACCAAAAACTGGGGTTTACAAAGCATGACCGGGAAGCAAACAACTTAGCAAATGAGCAAAAAGCGTGACAATCGAGTGCAGCCTTGCTTGATGGCATTGTAAGCGAAGCGGTCGCATATGATGTTTTTATAATCAAAACAATCCAATTAGAAATCGTTTTGTCGCACATGATATTTACTCACAAACGCTCGTTTGAATAACGTATGAATCTACCAAAAGTTAACTGAAGGCGTCAAAAATACCATCAATCAGCAAAAAAATCAAAGCTGGGAACATAGAAACTGAAACAATAAACTGAAATGGTGCTTTTCATAAACACCAGTTTAATAAAATACAAAAGCATAAAATAGATTGGTTGTGAAGAGATATTTTATTGATATGGACAAGAGCAATGAGACAAAGAGCGCAAGCAAACAGTTGTGCCAACTGGCACGTTAGCATACCAGGAAAACATGTGGCATCCATGTAGCCTTTTCGCTACAGCCTGTAGCTTTTCTGCCAAATACCCTATGCAGTACAGTTAAAAGCTTACACATAGCACATTTACTACTTTTTTCATTTAAACTGAAGTACACATACCAGAGGCTATCTGAACACAAACACACACATACACACTTACATAACCAACAAATAAAGCAGACAGTTTTCAATTTTGTATATTTAAACACGAAAATAAGCGAATAGAAAAGGCGGGGCAGTTTTAAACAGTGCTATTGATCACAATATTCGATATTCACACACGCGGGCGCGCGCACACAAGGTAAACATTGAAGAGCAAACCTAAAATACATACTAAAATACAAAATGTAGCCGGAACAATTTAGGATGCAACAATAAAACTTTAGATTGCCAAAAAAATGAACAAAACTCCTGAAATCTCCAGCTAAAAGAAAAAACGATGAAAAGACCAGTATGAGAGGAACTTGTGTGACGTGGCTTTGATTTCCCTTTTCTAATTACTCTCCAAACACGTTGGCTTTTCTTATTCGACAGTATTTCCTTAATAAAAGTTCATCCCATGTTCCAAATTGTACAATGTTAGAAAAACTATTGCGTCGTTTTCACATGTGTTTCCATTCTATGCAGATCCTGTTTGCAGCTGAGTGGTTAGCATTTTCAGGCGTGCGTAGCTCAGGTGGGCACAAAAACACACCCATTGAAAAATGGATGATGCAAGAACGCATGTTAGCAGCCACGATTTGTGTGGTACTCTGGCAGACTAAGCTTTAGTGACGGAAGAACTTTTTAAAAATATTAAAGTGAACTGAATGAATAAATATTATTATTATATACAATATACATGTATGTCTACATACGCATATAAAATGTACATACTAGATTGTTCCGAGTGCTGAATGCAGTCAACAGTAAAAGTGGTTCAAAACACCTCTGCGAATTTCATCATTTGATGCAATATACCGACTGGTTTACTGAACTATTGCATCAGACAGACAACAGTTTTTAGCTTAAAAATGGTGAATTGATAAACATGAAAAAATATAAAAATAAACGCATTTCAGCTGAAACAAATGTCGTTCGGATGTTTTTTGTGCGCATATTCGTTTATCTTGCGATAATAAAGCCTCGTAGTGTGGGAAATGTTTGGGTTCAATCAAGTCAAGATTGAAAAAACAAAAGTATAAACTAACTGAACCGAGACACGAAGAAATTCAACAGTCTAGCCGAAGTTTCCCGAGCTTACCTTGCTATTGGCTGCGTTGCTCCGCAATCGTCCGACAAAAGTCAAAGTTCAATCAAAAGGCTACTTATTTCTAGTAGTACAAGCAAAAAAATCAAACTGGATTTTCGATTGGAGACCAATTTAGACAGCTTTCAGTTTTGCTACTGCTGCATACAAGTTTTTATTTCGGCTCTTCATGTCTTGTAGCATCATAACCGTCTCTGCTTTTTGCATTAGCAGTGATAACTTTTCTCGATGTCAGACTTCAAAAAAGCTTGTCAGTGCCGTCTTACTGATAACGATGTGTACATTGGGTTCTTTATTCCAAGATGTGCGAATAAACTGCTATTTCATTGTCGTGTTCTTGTGTAAATCAATTTTCTGTCACGGTTTTTGTCGAATTTATTATCTTTTGCAGTTTTTGTTCTGGGAAATTTACACAGTGCTTGTGCTATACAAGCGTAAATTTTCTACTCACACTTACACAATAAATTCACATGGTTTTCCACTTTTCCTGCATGATGGCTAAGACAAAAAATAATAATTTTACAAGTTTATCTTCAAAAAATGCCCGACACAGTCATGGAAACTGGTCGAAACGTTCAGCAAGTGAAAATACATAAAAACGTAGTCTGTTAACTCCAAAAAAGAATTAATCAAGGTAGGCAGTATGATTTGTCTGGAAAACTGCATAAACGTCTGCACGAAAACTGAGCAATTCAAATTTCCAGTAAAAGAAAACCAACGTTATTCGTCATTAGTTCCCTCCAGCAAGTTCCCTAGTTAAAAATGATGGTATGATGTAAGGAGAATTGGGTCGAACCGGTGGAAAATACGGTGTGTCACCCAGCGACTCCAGTGGCTGGTCGAACAATGGCTCAAAGCCTTCAATCTTCACGCAAACCCGTCGACAGTCCTGCAGCGTCAGAAAGTTGTTGTGCGAGCCGGCGCAACCGTTGTAGGTGAACTGCTTGCAGTCGTTCGCGCGACGGTCGTAGTAGAAACTGAATACGAACGAACGGCGATTGCGGGCAATGTTTTCAGCTAGGGCTAACCCTCAAAAGCGTACAGAACGCCGTCGAGTAAGGCGCCCCCCCCGCCCACCGAGTTTTCTCTGTCGTTAAGTGCCTATACATCCCTCGGCGGGGCTAGATTTCCCAAAGCCACAGACAAAAGTCTCGCGCGCTACCATTCACGCCACGAGATCGCAGTTGTTTATGTCAATCCAAAGGCACTTTGATTTTTAAAAAACATTGTGTATGCTCAAGTTACATTTTTATGGCGCAATGAAAACGTGTTTCTCTAACCGTGTCACAGCGATTGTTCCGTTGCCGCACGGAATTCCGGCATTGAACGGACTCAGTGGCAACTGTGGCACTCCGCCGAAATCGCTGCAGATGAAATCTGAAAAACTGATAGCAGACGATAGGCAATGGTGCACATTGCACCTGGGATCTCGGATTATATACCCGAGGAATTCTTTTTGGAAAATTCAGTTTTGTGAACCTCTGTTCGGACAGCAGAGCGCTTTTCCGGGCTGCACAATCTTGCACTGGTACTGAGGATCGGCACAGCCTTTCGTGGGCACGCACATCTGCTGCCGCTGCGTGAACTGCGGCTTCTTGCCGTCCGGGTCTATTTGAAACATTGGACTGCCGCGTTCGCAAGCTGCAGTAACTATCGTTCATTTAAAAAAAAATTATTGCGGTAACGCGGAACACTTTGAGAATGCGCCTCACAAGTTCTGCAGTAGTTCTCGCAGTGAGATTCACTGAGAAAATTGTTGGCCGTACCACCGCTGCCGCGGTAGTCGAACGAAGCACAGCGACCGAGCATCACGTCATAATACCTGAAATGGCAGGTACAAAAAAAACACGTCGAAACTTTGAAGATACACATGGAGTCTCGCGGACCATCGTTTTGCAGCGGTCGCAATGTACGGAGCAACGGTGCCGTTGTCCATCAGATACCATGGCACGGGATTGGCTGTTGGCCTGGGCGCAGCAGTGGTCGGACGCGTCAGCACTGGGTACGCGCCTGGGTCGGCCGGCTGGCTGCACACGTTCGCTGTTTGTGCAAACAGAGGGATTTTTGATTTTCAGCACAACTACGGTAGTTCAACACATTCCTGTTGTATTTTACAAGTAAGGTCGCATTCATCCTGATCCAAATTCCACACTGCCCCCTTCTGTTTTTCAATACTGAACTTCATCTATTGATTTTACCGTTAACGTTTCGGTTTCGTAGTTTAGCAACGCCGTGCCGTTCTGGGGGACGTAATTGATGTTGTACTTGACCCACCATTTTTTGTTTGAGTGTTAAATGAAAATGCTGCAGAATGTCGTGGGTCCACAAAATACCGTCAAAACAAACACCTTTGTTGGGACAGCAGTAGAACTGCGTCTGATTGTTGCTGGTGTCCCGGACGCAATCGTACATGTGCAGCTGTCCCAAACAGCCTGACACGTAGCCGGTGCGTTCGTGCACGAAACACGACGCTGGCTGGCCGTTTTCGTCCCGGAGCACTGCTGAACGCCCGCCGAAAGGACACGACGCTAAAAAAACGTACATTTGTGTAATTTATCTGGTCAAAAAAAACTATCATGACAGAAACTGCACATTCTGTGCGTCACTTCACTAGTTGTTTTCTAAAGTATCATCAAGTGACGCTTAGAATTAAAAAAAAATCCTGTAACCATCGCGCTAACGTTGACTTCTGTCGGATAATCGTTCGGATTTTGCTAAAAACTCGGATCGCCAAACATTTTTACAGCGCGCAAGCAACCCAAATATAGTCCCCGCTTCAACCGGCGTGTGAATCAGAATTATGGGAGATTGCTAGTAAAGTTGCACTCGAACGCGAACCGTAATCATCGAGGCAGACGATGCCATTGCGCGTGCGCGCGTGCGTCGAGTGCTGCGGACAGTGGCAGATGGCGTTGCGGCATCTGCTCAGCGGCCACACGACCGCGCACTGCTCGTCACGCCGGCATCCGGACATACCCGGCGAGATTTCTGATGGCATCGTGGAAAGATTGGGATTTCGCAAAATTGTGGTATGCTGTTGAACTGTAGTTCAGAGGTAATCGGTTGATTGACTGTTTCTAAATTTGGTTCACTGATTGGTGTTAACCAGCTCGATACAGCCAATCATGCAGCGTGCACGATTCAAATGCCAATGTATGTACGCAAGTTGCACACCATGTACGCAGTTTGATTGTTTATCCTGTTGGAAACACGTACGTATGTATTTAGGATCAAAAAAATAAACTGACCAAAAATACCGACGAAGATGGTCAAGTGACCAAGAAACTGGCTGACCAAGAAACTGACAACGATTGCGTTCTGGCCAGTTTATTTTCTCAGTGAACCTGCACAATTGCTTTGTTTCAGTTTTCCAGCTTCACCACGCTTTCGCACTTTGCATGCAGCGTCCGTCGACGAGCACGTGCGTGCTGAGACAATGGCACTGCTGCTGGAAGCATCGTGCCTCGTATCGATCGCAGTGCTTGTTGTGCTCACAGCGGCGCTCCAGCGATTCGCCACGGATCCACGTTCGTTGCGATGAACTGTCGCAGATTATGACGGAGAAAACGCACAGCACAGCGGCTAATTTGGCCATGCTTATCAACAAGTTTATCTATTTATTTGTTCTTCAATATGTGGTTTTGCGATCTTGCAAGCTTCACTTCATAGCCTGCCCACACCATACGATACGGTTTTGTTGTACCGGTTTAGTGATTTCTCGAGTGCTTTCAAAAGATCATCATCTCACAGCGTTTGTCTTCAACGATGTTGTTAGCGTTCCGTAATTCTTTTGTGTTGTCAGTCTCGCAAATCGATGTGCTCGCTCTACTGTTGATGTGAACTTAACAGTTTTGCTGTGTTTCAGACCACCTGGCTGGTATCACAATTGCTACTGTCAGAGATGAAATTTAAAAAATGTATTTTTTCAGTGTCAGTCCGCTCAGTCGCAAATAAAATCAATCATTTTTGTTTTGACAAACTTTTGAAATAAATTTGAAGACACTCAAATAAATTTCAGAACAGTATAATACAGTTACCAAGTGTAATTTGTGTGTTCGTACATTTTTCACGACGAAAGTAAAGAATGGTGCTCGCAAAAAGCGATTAGTGAAGTTTGATCAGTTAAAAAAACGAAAGTTCCGCATATCATTAATTAATTCGACGTTTTGTTCTATTTGTGTCCTTGTAGCCTAGCAATCGCTGCTTCACGCTGAAATAAACGGCAGGCGTTTGAAAATAATAACCGGTATGAAGTTGTTGGCCAACAAACATCGTAAAACCGCATAAAGCAAACAAAACACCCGAACGTGCCTGTTTCTGTTCTTCGACGAGCTTGCGATCGAGCACATTCTTCACGGTCGTCACTGACTCGGCCAGTTTCTTGATGGCGATCTTTTGCTCCTCGAGCTCGCGCTGCATTTTCGGCTGCAACAGAAAGTTATTGAAAAAAACTTGAATTTGAAACTCGAATGAAGTCGGGCATAAACTGAAACACATACATCTGGCTCCGGTTTGGACGGCGGTTGCTGAACGGGCACGGGCACAGGCGCGGCCGTGGATGGTTTTGCCCGTTTCAGCCTTGCAATTTCTTCTTGGAGTTCACGTACCGCCAAATAGCTGAAAAACGTTAAACTCACATGATTCACAACAGTGTCAGGTCAGATCACGTTTGAAAATTTCCGAAGAAAACAGAGAACCAGCAATTCCACGGCAAGCAACCACCAGCGCCGCCATTAACCCACCGCTCGTTTTCCTCCCTGTCCACCCGCTCGTGCAGCTGACGTCGTGAGTTCTCCAGTTTCTGTGCCAGTTCGTCCAGATCCTCTGGAATTTGTCGTTCAACCTAAACATGGAAAAAATTAAAATTTGGAACTTCAGCTAGAATATTTTTTGAAATCACCGTCAGTAGCGATTTTTGAAAGATTGGTTTGTGTAGAAACAGAGAAAAAAACACCATAAAAATGAACACAAAGCAATGAGGTTGTTGACCTTATCCTTCATCTGGTTGTGCGACTTCTCAATGTCCTCCTGCATTTCGTCCAGCCGACGCAGCTGCTGTCGCAGGCGTGCCAACGTGTCTGCGTCCAGCTGAACAAAACAAAAAACGATTGTTTGCGAACATGCGAAACGAAATAACTCCACAGTCTAACTGTAGATCATAGGCAATCAGCTGAATGATTCTTTCGGACTGATTGGTGTGATGGTCTAATCAGCTCGATCAGTCTAAGCAAGCAGCCAACCAGGTAGCCAGATTGAAGTGACAGAATGCACACCGCTTATGTTTTGCAGTTTGACTACAGTTGGCACACTGGTTAGTCCAACAAAGCAGACAATAAATACAAAAGGGCATGATTCAACGAACGCGCCCAACCACTGCAGATCTGGCAGTGTCCACTCACCCCAACGGGTTTACTGCTGTGGCTGCTGCTCTTTGCGGTGTTGCTCAGATCTTGCAGCTTGTTCTGCAGCTCCCTGCTGTCCTTGTTGATGCCCGTCTCGATGCGGCCCATCTTCTCCTCCAGTTTCAGCAACCCCTCCATGCTCATCTTGTTCTTGTCCGACGCAATGGCGTCCATTTCACGACGAATCTGAACTTTTTTTAATTTTGAAATGAACTACTTATCTGTGCAGCCAGTAAGCGTGCTAATAATGTTCGTCTTTTCTGACTGCAAAAAACACCAAGAAACATTTTAAAAATTGTTTCGTCAAAGAACGCACATCATCAAAATCAATGGTCGGCACGTGAATCTCCCGTTTGCCCTTTCTCCCGTCCTCGATCGCCTGGCTCATGCCGTCCATGTATTTGGCGAGTCTTTCTTCGATGTCGGTCATCTTTTTCAGCAGGCCTTTCTCGTGCAGTTTTCTGTGATTGGTGGGGGATCGGAACAAGATTGTGTATTTAAAAATCCAACGTACGCTCAACATGAACCGAGATAGAAAAGCGATGACTGAAGATTTTGGATTCTTTCGCCATTCACAGTCCTTGTCTGAAGACAGTACACACTGTTATCACACGAATATGTTACACACTCACAAACAAACACACAGGCACAGGCAGGCACACACACACGGATGCGTGCGTTGCTGTCATATCGTATGTGTGCGTATGTAAGTGTGCAACAGTACGTAATAACGTGTTATAAACAAAGTGCACAGGCTTCACTGGAGTTAACTAGACCAGCACTGTACCTGGCCTTCTTTTCCGCCTCCACGACACGATCGGTCTTCTTGTTGCCCTGCTCCAAGTGCCGTTCCAGCAACGCGAGCGCTTCGTTGATCTTCTGCAGTTTCTCCTTCATCTTGCCGCGGTCGGCCTGTGAACCAGGAACGAACAATTTGTTGGTTGGTCAAACGAGGGGCAAGCACATTTCAAAGAAAATTTTAATGCCCAACCCTGAGATCGTCGATCTCGTGCGCATAACTGCGCCAGTGCTCGTCAAGGGTGCCGCGCACTTTCTGTTCATACTCGTTGCGGTGACTAATCTCGCCTTTTAATGCCTGAAATTGGTTTGTTTGAAACTTGAAAATACATATTACATATTTTTGGTTCTGGGACTCGTTATGAGGACTAGAAATCGTACAAACAAAAAAAGTTTCGCGCTTGATGTGGAAATTTCAAACCAGTGATGCCCAGTCGCACACCAGAAACGAACGGGTCACTTCAGCAATTTTAAATTGCCGCGTCAAGCATGAAACTGAGTTCCTATCCATGCGCGCATTCAGTCGCAAAACTCTGACAAAGATAATCTATAAAAAACGGCAATTTAGAAAAGCAACAGTAGGCACACCTTTTCGAGCGACTGGTATTTACCATCGAATTCGTCTCGAACTCGCGCATTCTGATCCTGCATGTTTTTTGTGACCTCGTCTGGAACGATTCAATGAAACAAATAGAAGAATTTGCTGAGGAAGACAAAACGTTATGATAACAAAAAACATGGCTGACTTCCACGTGACGTAACAAAAACGTCATGCCAACAAGAACGTAGCTTGCTCACTTGTGATGTATTCAATTTTATCGTTCAATCTTCGTGCCTCCTCACTCAACTTCTGAGCGTCGCTGTCGCCCTTGCGCGCGAGATCGCTCAGAATTTGACTGCGACGCGCCTCCTGCTCGCCAAGCATGCCCTGCAGGCGGTGGATGCTGGAAAATGAACAAATGCTGACATTCGATACTGGAAGGAGGATTTTAGGAATTAAAACAAGGTGATCCTGGAAAGCGAAATTCGTTTCTATTGCTGAAGTACAAAATGAGCTTCAATTTTAAAATCAACTATTCGCTTTTCTTTCGGTTCTGTGGCATATCACACGCATAGATTTGAAATCAGTTTCGTGCTTGAGGCGGCAGTTCAAAGTTGGTGAGGTGACTCGTGTCCTTGAGATACGGTTGAGTCACTAGGAACATTTTGAATTGCCGCATCAAGCATGAAACTGATTTCCTTTCGACGTCTGAAAACGCATTGAGTCGCAGAACCAAAATAAACGACAATACAAATTCAGAAAATTCAGCTAGCTACATTTGAAGGCATGTTCAATTCAAAATGCCGTTCAAATCTATGGTTTTTTTCAGAACTATCTGACTACTTTTTAGCCTCTCAACGCATACAATAGCATCACTAACGCTTCATGCTGTTCCTGGTCCACCTTCCTCCTGTCCCCGATCTCCACGTCGAGCGTCTGTCTGGTGGCCATCAGTTGCCCGTGCAAATCGCGCAGCCTTCCGTCCATCAGTGCAATGTTGTTTTGCTTCTGAAAATAATCGGGGAAAAAACAGTTCTACAAATACAAGACACAAAGAAAATTGTTTGAGGGAAAATAAAAAAAAGCGAAAACCACTCACGCCGGCGTCTGGCGGGGGCCGCAGCTTGATTTCCCCATTCAGCGCGACCAGATCGTTGCTGTGTCGATCGACCATTGCCTTCACATGCGCGAGGTCTTGTTGCATGCGCAGAATCTGAACAATCGCACTCTTTTATCTTGGTGTGTTCTGTATTGTTGTGTGCCCATTTTAAATAAAAAGCAGCTGGCCTCATTACCGTTGCCTCCAGACCCGCAAAGCGTCGCTTTATGTCGTCTACATCCGTTCGCCTGAAAAGGTTTTCAACTTTTTTAACGATACGGTTTATCGAATTTTTTGCAAGCGGTCTAACAATTCGCCATTGTTATATATGATTGTGAGCTAAGGCAAAACGGCGGTGCCATTGCTTACATAAAGCTAAACAACCGTGAAAAAACCGTTTCTTCTTTTGGTGCATGCACGGCTAGACATGAAGCAAAAACAAATTGAGTTTGCTTGCGCACAAAATAGCAGCTCTTACAGTATTCAATGTGTTTTCAAACTTACAACAATAATAGAAAATCAACACTCACATGAAGCTGAAACAGAGTATTCAGTTACAATAAAAATCGAATAAAGTTTCCAGATGAGATTTGAATTCAAAAAACGAGAGTGCACTCACGAAACACCGGTGCCAGTCGCTTGTCCATGCGACCTGAATTCACCGCCGAGTCGGTTGATCAGATCTTGGTTCTGTCGAATTTGGTCCTCCAGACGGCGGCGAGCTGCCTGAAACGAAACAGCAAAAATGAATATCCTCAAAAAATATAAAAACTGAAGTTTTAGTCTGAATGCGGTATACTCTGTTATCATACAGTGCAATGTTGCACAGTGAGACAGGCACACACATGCGATAACACAGCAGCGCTTGTGTGCCTGTGTGTTTGTACGTGACTGTGCAATAATGCCGTGTTCTTATAACAGTCTTAAGACTAGGACCAACTGAAAAAAGAAACAAACGAAAAACAATCAAAAGTCACGGACCGCCTCGGACGCAATGAGATCCTGCTGCGAGCGCTGATAGGCCTGCAGTTGCGCCTGCAATCGACCGACCTCCGAGTAAAGACTCTGGTCACGGCCGGAGCCAATGCTGGACGGCTGGATGATCGGCTGCACGGGCGCCACAGCCTGCAGCAAACACAGGAGGTGGGAAATGATGCGGCTGCGACAGATGTGGCATGCACTGGGACAAGCAGGCACAATACGGTCGAATGGAAAGTCGAAGTGGTGAAAACCGATTGATGTTAAATGAAAACCAACTGTTATCAATCTTTTCGGTTCTGCGACTCACGCGTTTGCAGACGTAGAGAGGAAACTAGTTTCGGTCTTTATATGTGGCAGTTCAAAACAGTCAAAGAGACCCGGCCTTATTTACGGTACTCACTCGGATCACTTTGCCAATTTTGAATTCCCGCGCTAGGCATGAAACTGTTTACCAATCTATGTGCGTGCTGAGTCTCGGAACCAAAATAAAAGATAATACAAAAAAAGCAAGAATAATAATCGCGACACAGAAAAGACCGATCGAAAAAGTGTTACCCTGGTTGGCGGATCGATCGGGTCGACGCGCGGGGATCGATTCCTCTGGTACGACTGTGAGACGCCGCCCGGGGGAGTGCGGTTGTCAAACTGGTGGAGGAAAATGGGACGAATGAAAAACAAAACGTTCACAAAAAAACAGTACAGCCTGTTTGTTGGAACTTTTCACGTGATGCGTGTCTTCATGCATTCATTAATGCTGTTTCGTAAAACACCCGAAAGTCGGTTGAAACGATGTGAACCGCATGTACAACGAAGACCTGTACGAATGTGACAAGTTCTAATAAACAGACTATAATTGAAGCGTGAACTTCAACACAATTTCAACTTAGAGAGGGACGGAAGAACGGACGGCACAACGAACGAAAAAAGAAGCGTTCAACAAATGATGTGATCCATAGTTTGGAAAACCGCGTTCCGTTCCATGCTCTGCAGCATTCACTGAGAAAACTTCACTACCGCTTTAACTACCGCTGTTTAAAATGACAGATAGAAAGAACAGAACCTCAAAAGGCGGTAGCAAGGGCATTAAAGTTTACTCAGTGTCAATGAACAACCAAACAAACTCCATGGAAAAGTGATTACAACAATAAAATTTTTTAAACCAAGCACGCTAAATGGTCGTAGTGGTTCTACCGACCAGCAACAAGTCATGGGCTTGTTTGGCTGCATTTATGAAAATTTCCAAGTTTTTTTACCAACCTTACTGGGCGAATACGCACCCTCGCGTGGCTGCCGCGGGCCGAGGCCAGATGGGCTACAAAAAAAATACACTCAAACTTTTCAAAATAAAGTTACAAACAATACAATTCCACCGAAAGTACGATTTGAGGAAACTGAACTAACGCGGTGCCCAAGATGATGTCCTTGGCCGTGTCACGGTTTCGGTCACGCCTGCTGCCCATGGTGGCTTCAGGTTCGATCGCCTAGATGTTTTCAACAAAAAAGTTTAACAAAAAACGAAAAAAAAACAAAGGAATTTCAGCGAGTCGATATGTTGCAATATTTTCATTTGTTTTCTCTCTGGCAGGCAAAAATTCCGGCTGTGCCAATTTGTCAACAAGTGACGTCAATTGTTACACTGGCTGGTGAATACACACTTTGGACAATGCACATGATAATCAGTCAGTGATACCAACAGTGAAGCTACGAAAATTTATTGATTTGCAGTAAAAATTGTTGAGGTAGCATTATGAAGTCACTGGAAGATAGTTGAATTCTAGTAAAATTGATTCAAGCGCAGTAAGTGTGGACTGCAGTTTAGAGTGTGAAAAGCTCAGAATTTTGAAGAGGATTAGCCAAAAAAATGCTTGAGACCCATAATTAGCACATTCCAGATGAGCTCGCTCTTTCAAAAATATAATCACTAAATATTCGTTCAATTTCCAACTCACTGGATGTCCGTTTTCAACCGCAAACTACAACGGGCTCCGTCATCCCAGCGGTGCCTTGGTGTCATGGGCGTTTTTTGTTTGGCGACTGTTGCTTAGCGAATTGGTCACACACGACCACAACAAACCGAGCCATGGACAGACACACGTACCTGTAATAACCGTATTTTATATATTTTACATATACCGAATATAAAGTCGACTGCATTGTTAGCAGAATTGATTTTGTCTCGGTTTCAAACTAGACAGGATCTGGATAGACAGGTTTCAAACAGGATGAATGAACGCGTTTCATAGCTGGTAAAATTTGTTTGACCGACCACACCGTACAGTTCACTACTTTTCTCCAGCAATTTCACGAATGTAAACCTGGACATTGCAAATCCCCTGTTCTTCATTTTTAGCGCTGTGCAACCATAATCCATTGATACCAACAACTTACTCGAAAACAAAACTGAAGTCATTGATCGGATCAGCGATATTTCCGCACCACACTCACGATGAGGACGCATTACTATTTCTAATTTTGTGATACTTTTGAATTCAAAAACGAACAGATAGCTTTCATTAGCTTGATTACAGCTGGACTATTTGTTTTGCACCACATACAACAACACCACCATACATGCACAATATTTTATTGCATGGTAACAAAAATATTAAATTGGCCACCCGAAAAAAATTTTTATTAACAAAACAATTCAAAAACAATAAATCGTGCCACGCTGCCACCCGTATTGTAATAGAGAGTTTTTTCAACAAAGTCCAACTTTCAGTCGAGTCCTGTGGACATTGAGCAAATTGAGATGACTGAGCATGATCACAAGCAGTGTCACACCAAACAGAATGCCTTCAAAGATGAAGTTGGGCGCAAAGATCTTCCAGAGCATCAGGTGACGACGATGGTGCATTGACGCAACGGTGCTAGCAATCGCCTGAATTGAAAAAAACTGTTTCAATCATTCAACCAGTGAACAAATCAAACTGTTACTTCTACTTTTTTGCCACACATAAAAAGCCATTGAACAAACTCAAATTTTCAACGTAGCATCAATCTTTACATGATCACCTAAAAAACTCCAGATTGAAACCATACACGTGCGATGGACATACAAATTAGCTTTGCGTGCCGCACTTTCTCCAACGCCGAAAAACTCAATTTGCGGCAACGCACGCTACGGTACCCCACATTGTCGTCGTACTGGTATGCTTTCGAGACTCAAATGGATAATGCAAAACCCACGTTGACAGCCATGTGAGCAACGCCAAAAACGACTCACCTTAGCGGCCTGCATGGCCGTGAACCAGAGTGAGGCGCGCCACATTGCCGACTGCATTTCCAGCGGTGCACAGAACGCATCGTACTCGCTGACAGCAGCTGCTGACGAATGCTGATTGCTCGGTCGATGCAACGTGTCATTGCTGGCGTCAGTCAGTTTGCTGCGCTGGCGACGTTGCACGGTGAGCAGAGCGCTGAACAGTGGACAGACGGAGGCGCACACAACGACCGCAGTGCCGCAGTTCAACACGACCAGGAAACCTTGCACCGACTGGAAGCGGAAGTTGCCTGCGGAAATCGATGATGGATGAAGGAATGAAGAACGGAAATTGTAGCATCACATGGAATGGCAAAGTCAAAAAATGCACATCCATAAATTCAGTTCCTTTTTAGAATAGCAAACAAGAAAACGTGTGCAGAACCAGACCGGGCAAGCCGACAAAGGCAGCCGTCCACGGAATGGACGCGAACGTTGATTGGTGGCCGAGCCAATAGAAACCGCTTGACGCGAGCAACGAGAACACAGCACTCGTGAGGAAATCTGCGCATGAAACGCAAATAGAAACTGATAAATAAAAAAGTTGTGGTCATTGTTCCGTCATCAGTACCTCCCACCCAGAAATCCGATAAACAAACAAAAAATTGCAAATCTCGGCACAGCCACAGCACTGACGACAGTGATCGGCAGAGTGAAAGTGCGTCTGTTGCAGGAGTGAGACAACGAGACAGATGTGGAGGATCATTTGCAGCAGCGCTGGCGTCAGTCCGTCGCCGAGAACAAGTGCGAACACAAACAACCAATGGACGCCGACCGACATCGCCGAGCCTGAATGGCAACTGCAGAATGTGGCACAGCATGTTGACATTGTTGATCAACAGTTGAAAGCAAATTGTATGCAGTCAAATCAACAGATTCACTGCTTCTTTGGGCGCACTGACCAGTCCAATCAGCTCGATGCAATTAATCAGCATGCCAGATTTAAACGGCACAATGCGCAAACCGCATGTGGCTAGTTTGACCGCACTTAAAGCACAGCACCTTTGTGCTAATGGCTGCTGGGCTGGCTCACTGACGCTGCTGTTCCCTTGATCACCCATAAAATTCGCAACCCACCAGAATACACCGTCGCCAGTCCGTATCCTTGTATGCGTTCATCGTCAGCACCTTGCAGTGCGTCGTTTGCTTTTGAATTCAGCGCCAAATGCGTCCTCCAGTGCGTTCTCACGTGCTCGAACAACGCCGCGCGATGGTCGCTGGTCAACGCCTCCAGCGGTATGCCACCAATGAGCGGCTTGCGCACAAAGTGCACCAGCGCAGGGTCGACGCAGTGCCAAACGGTGCAGAGCACGCACAACGCATAGACCACCAGTGGTGGCACGGACTGCAACGGCACTGCAAAGCGCTCCAGCACCGGCTCCGGCAGCCACTGTCCCAGCCAGTAGACGCACGCAGCACCCGCGCACAGCCAAGGACTGTAGCACAGCCAGACACTGCGCATGGAGCCACGCTCTGGCTGAACGAAATGGCCGTTGCGACGGAGGTACAGCCAGGGCAGCAAGGCGAGCCCGAAGGAGCAGCAGACTGCGAGCGTGAAGCGAACGTGCTGAAATGGTGGGTGATGGTGGTGGAAGCACAAAGGCAATGCTGCTTCGCTGAATGACTCATGTAACCTGATGACCAATCAACATTCATCGAAATTCATGAGCCTCATTCATGCACACAAACGTGAACGTCACGTTGCGAACTGAATTCGTCCAAGCGAACCTTGACATAGCTGTCATCAGGGAGACTACCGAACACAGCAGTCGTCCACTGATGCACGCAGAGTGCTTGCTCCTCACGACACCGCCAATACAAACTGCTCAGACGGGCGAGGGCAAGCGAAGCAACGAACACTGTGATCGTGCCGGACGCAATGTAGCTGAAAGTGAGAACATCGAAAATGAAAGCGAGAAAGACATTCTAAATTGATCTAATAACCAATCAGACCGTAAAACAGTGCCAGTCAACGAACATCTGGATATCCGCTCTGAGCAAGCACGTTTTTTGAGCAGGCTTGCTCCGGAAAAATATCCGAAAATATTCCGGAAATATTTCCGATGCTATCTCTAGGTCTGCCTATTGTCTGTCGCACGCACCACCACAGCGATATGCGTCGACTTGGTGAAACCGCAAAGAGCGGACATTGCAAGCAAAAACACACACATCCACCCACACATGCACAAACTGTCGCCAAGTGCGTATGGCCCGCTGACGCTGTAGCCCGCGCGGCCGGCTCACGTGACCCGCTCGTTGTCTTATAACACCGTAGAATAGCAGCGAAATCGCGGTCGCACTCAAGAACCGATAGACCGTATCGGAATGCACGACGAAACTGTTCGAAAACGGCACGGCCGCCGTGGTCAACAGCAGAAAAGCCATCGCGGACACCGTTGATGGAACGGCTCTGGTGGAAGTTGGGTGGTTTTCGGCAAACAGCATCGTCCAGAGATGCATGGCGATCACGGTGGCGTCCCAGGCGACCTCGACGATCAGAATCACGGCCAGAATCGGCGGCACGTTCTCGTTACGGCCGAAGATCGCGATCAGTTCGAACACTGAATTAGTGGCCAGATAGAGTCAAAAATCGTAGAACATACGTAGTTTGATCAGTCTATCATGTGATTCGAGCATGCTGATTGGCTGCATCGCGCTGGGCACACCAATCAGTGAACCCTACTGAAAGTAGCAGACTGTCTTTGAATTACTGTTGTTATTTGCCGATTTGCTGATTATTAGAACACATGTTAAAGATCATCGATACACACAGAAAAGGAAACAAACCGAGTGACATCAGTTTCACCAATCTGCGTCTGCCACCCTCAGCAGCAGTGTCAATGAGCATGTGCACCGTCCAAAGGCACGTTCTAGCCAGTGCTGAAACGAACTGGTAAACTCAAAAAACAAGAATTGCATTTTCGTTTTTAACATTCAGAATAAAAACGGATTTTCTGATCAGAGACGGTGCACTTGCCGAGCAATCCGAGCGCCATCCAGCCCTCGTGGAAGCGCGCCCAGGAGCGTCGGAACACGGCCTGCACACGTTGCAGCGTCTGCAGGCAGCGGTCGACGCCGACCTCGTCCGGGCCGAGACTCTCGAACACACGAATCACCGGGTGCAGCTGTTCGCTCAGCTCGCCGCCTTGACCCTGCCGCTGCGCGTACGTGCTCGCGTAACGCAGCACCTGGGCGGCGTTGGTGTTCGAAGTTTACAACAGCTTTATGTCACAAAACGATATCGCTAACTGCAACGTCAAGAACTGCGACATGAAAAACAGTAAAACCAATCGATGACAAAAAAAAAGTTATGATGATGATGGAGCCACGCTATGATGGAGCCACACCTGCCATATATTCGCCTTTGCCACCCTGAGCAGGTCGTTGTCGGCGAAAAATTGTGGAATGAATGAGCCGAGATTTGAGAACGGAATCGGAATGTCCAGAAGGAGACTCAATGTGGGCACCAGATCAATCTGCGACACTGGCAAAGGCAGGATGCTCTGCAAACGAAAAAATTGATTTGCAAATTTGCAGATGAATGCGATCAGCTGAGTGGCTGTGTTTGAATTTGCGTACTGATTGGTTGTAATTCGGATAGCAGATAAGCTCCAATCAAGTATTCACCGACTTCTAAAAACCAATAATTTTGCATTTTGCAGAGCTGCTTCAGGCACGATTTTCTCGTCAAACAAAAATTTTCTCTTCTGAAAAAAAAAACAAATAGTTATGTGCTGCCAAAACCTGGTTCCTGTTGTGAATTCGTTTGTGACTGTAGGCGAACAGTGCCGATGCGACCTCGAGTGCGCTGTCCCCACCGTGGTCACCGGTTTGCGTCATGCCGTGATCGCCAATCACGAACAGAATTGTCTCATTGTCCAATGCACTCATTACGTCACTGAAGAAAAATGGATTTGGCAAAATGAAAAAATCACGTGCAAAAATGCAATACCTTGTCGACACTCACCGTATCATTTCATCCATCTGATCGAGTTTCTTTGTCATTTCGTGGTGGCTTGGTCCGTACTTGTGGCCACAGTGGTCTACGCCCAAGAAATGTGCGATCAAAACCGCCCAGTCGCTGCGAGCGAGCTCAGCACTCAGCAACGATAGAATGCCGTTGTCAACCTGCAGGGTGAAATGCAAATGCAGAGCACGTTTGAGACGGAAACGTGATCAATATTGTCAATAGAAACCTCCGCTCCAACGCTGCGTTCAGATTATTTGAACCGGCTTAGTTACCTGATTGACTTCCAAGGGACGTCATGATAAACAAGACATGCCTCCTTGAAGATCAAATGACCCCATGGTTTTGTCGCTGCAGACAATCTGAACGCATCTTTCGAACGCAGTTCACCAATTCACCCCACCCTACGAGTACCGTGTGCAGGTCCTTGACATCGAACGACGGAAACGCGTGCACACGCGCGAACCTGCCCGGGAACAACGTCAGCCAGGTGTCGTCGCCGAGGACACTGACGTTGCCGGCGTGCTCGATCACCTGCTCCACCCAGTTGTCCTCGTCCACGGCGTAGCCGGCAAAGTTCGTGCCGGCGTCAATGAAAGTCGGCAGACTGCCCGTTGTGATGCCTGTTGCGACAGAAGCAAACAAAAAAAACGATGCTTTTCATCAAGCGTGCACTAGACACTGAAAATTACAAAAAAATGATCGCACCAATATGGGCACAAAACCTCATTCAGTCAGGCCAGTCAAACTGTGAAGCACATGCAATTTATCCCTCCCAGCCATTGAATCTGGGTGCTGATTAGCTGCTTCGAGGTGATTGGACCAATCACTGAGACCAATACGAAAGCAGCCAATCGGCGAGTTGCCCGTGATTTACAGTTCGTCCGACTGCACTAGTCTAGTCATGGCATGGACGGTGGCGCAAACATTCTCGTTTGCCGCAGTCGCACCTTTCAGTCGTTGCAGCGTCGTCGTCGGCGGATCTGCGTGGAAGGCCATCAAGAGCGAGTGATGCGGCTTCGAGCGGAGCATTTCGTCTACCGAACGCAAACGGTTGTGATAAAATGGATTGAACGTCGACGAAAGGTGACCATTTGATTCGTCGTCGTTGTGCGGCACAACGAAATCGTAACGCAATGCATCGACCACGATTAGCACCGCTCGCTTGTAACGTGCAGGCACCCAACAACCTGTGCGGTTAAACTACAGTCTTACTCAAATTTATGGGCAATCAGCTGATTGGTTGCCGATCACGTGCATGCTTTCCGTGCAGACATTGCTGCGAAGGCGTAGTCTATCCTGCACAGAAAGCAAGCGTCACGTGATCATCAATCAATCAGCCGATTGCCAATAATTTATAGTTTCACTGTACTTTGGACGTTTCGTAGGTATTCATCCAGCAGACCGGTCACCATGATGTAAATGGAGATCCTATCCTGCTCCTGTCTTGCCAAATGTTGGGACATCACAACATTTCTGATCACAACACGTCTTGGATGTCAAGTCATCTGAGCTATACATTGACTTTTCGACGTCTCTGGACATCTCGAATGTCCCATCAGACGTCAATGTGCTGAATGCACACCAATTTCTCGTGCTGACAATTTTGTTTCGTGTAGTGCCAACTGGATGACATGAAATGAGCATCACCGCCAACCAACCGTCTGGATTGTTGCCAGTGTCCGGGTGTTGCACGTCTGCGCATCTCGATTTGTCCGAGAGAACGCTGCGAGTGAGAAGGAAACCACGACAATACAAGTAAACACCGAATACATACGAGATGATCAGCAGCACCAACAAGAATATGCGCATCACAAACATAGCCTGAAACAGCACAGAAACAACAAGAGATGACGGACGGCAGTAGCGAAAGTGCGGGGGGGGGGGTGGGGGGTCCACCCTAGGGTTAGGGGAAAAAAAAATCCGGATTTTTTTTTTAAATTAAAAAAAAAAAAATTTTTTTAAAAAAAAATTTTTTTTTTACAAGTTAGGTTCGTTCGAAGCGTCTCGTCGAGCTGAGTTCATCTAGACTATTTTCAGAACGATCCGGGAAACTATAAGAGCGAAAATCGTGTTTTATTGAAATTATGTCCATTTCATAGAGGGAAAGTTGCATTTTCAACAGTAAAACAGGGCAATTTTTCACGTGTACTTGAATATTGAACCGTTCTTAGTGGTTCCTCTTTAGAAAATTACCAAAATTTGACTGTGTTCAAAAATTCCTGTTTGCTGTAGCTAAGTCGGCAACCCCTGTCGACCCGGTCGCCCCCCCCCCCCCAAGACACTTACTTTCAGGTTCAACCAGCTATGCTATCTGCCACATGGCGAGAGCCCACTCTTCAAATCATCGTATCGAAAACACGTACCATGATTTCGCGATCACGTTGCGGGCAACTGACAGACGCAAGTTTAACACGTTAGTTTAGCTCAGCACGCAAGTTTTAACATGTGGCCATGTTATCGGGTATCTGAAAAACGGTCGTGTGATGTGGTATTAACCAACATCTCCGCTCAAATTGTTTAACAATATATCGCACAACTCCATTGTAGACCTATAACATACGCCAATCAACAAGATATCATGTTCATCTCATGGCCTACCGACTGAAAAACATGTTCTAAGTTGCAAGAAAACGATTTCTGAAACGATATTTCAATTCAGTTAAGTCATTTCAACGCTAAAAATTGACTCTAGAAGTCATCCAAATCGAAAAACATGGAGTACGTCGGTCAAAATGACCAAATAATGACATTTACCTAAGCACACAAAGAAGTTGGGAAGAAAATTTGGTTTGAACTTTCAAAAAATTATGCCATAAATCGAATTTTCAGAGCAAAGTAGAAGAAAAATTTTTCAAATTTTTTTTTTTAAGTTTGAAAAAAAAAATCCAAATTTTTTTTTTTAAAAAAAAAACGAAAAAAAAAATAAAAAAAAAATTTTTTTTTTCAAAGCCCCTAACCCTAGTCCACCCCCCAGCCGAAAATCCTGCCCGTGCACAAGCAAACCCGTGTACCTAGAGATGTCAAGAAAAAAAAATTTTCTATTTTTTTTTTTTTAATTTTTTTTTTCAAATTTTTTTTTTTTTAAATGAAAGTTGTTCAGAATTTTTCAGGGAGTCCGAATATCACCATCTGAGGAGCCACCGACTTACCATATGACCCCCACTCATATGGGAGGAGGGTGAAAATTTCAGACTTGGTTTCGGCGACCCCATTTTCCCACCGACGACATCACGTCTCGTGTTTTGCCTCTCAATTCACCTCAAATAATGAGCTTTCGTCAGCCTGATTTTCACCATTTTCTCCATGATCTTCAATTTCGATAACTTCAGCAGTGCTATGCGCCATGTTTCACTTCTGTTTCTCAACGTTTCCTGGAATCTTCAATTTTGAAACGTTACGAGAAAACTTGATCGAGAATGTTGGTTCGTTGAGGGAGGTTAATGGTTGAGGGATAAGAAAAGCGGGGACTGAATGACTGATAATGCGGCTCCCCCGCCAGTACCGTGGGCCCAAAACAATTTTCGCAGGGGGGGGGGTATGATGGTGCCGTGGGGATAGGGTTGTTAAAAAAAACAAAAATCGTCATTTTTGTTTTTTTTTTTAATTTAAAAAAAAAAAATTTCAAAAATCAAAGTTGTGCTAAATCAATCAGGGAGTCCGAAGAACCACATATGACATGCAAGCGCCTCCCGAATGACTCCCGTATGGCGGAACTTTGCAGATTTTGTTTTGGTGACCTCAATTACCCCTTTTCCAAACCGTCACCATGCCTCTTCTTGTGTTTTGACCTCCAAAACGTCACTAATTGTCCCCAGCTAAGCTAATGCTGAAGTGAAGACAAACATACCGCCTTGAAATTCGATCAATTCTTCTGATGGTGTCGCGACGACACGACACGAAGCAGCAACCAGACAACGTAGCGCTTGCAAACGGAGCAGCGAGCACAATCGGACGCTCTGCGAGGCGAATCGTCACCTTATCTGCATCGGAAATGGTAGGCTAAGCTTTGGGACGCTCAAAAACTTCATCGCAGATGTTGTCGAAGCCTAAAATCAGTCGGTAAAACGGCCCAAAATCGACTGCTAAAGGTTTTACGAGGTATAATCAAAGAAAATTTTTGTTGAACTTTCGAAAAATTGTGCCAAAATTGAGGTTTTCAGAGCATATTAGAGGAAAATTTTTCGAATTTTTTTTTTTAAAAATCGGCATTTTTGTTTTTTTTAATCACTTTTTTAAAAAAAAAAAAAATTTCATTTTTGTTTAACAACCCTACGTGGGGGGGGGGGTGCCGAGCAAAAAGTGAGGGGGGGGGGGTTCGTTCAACCTATGGTAACGTGGGGACCCCCCATTTTTTCAAAATTTTCTGTGGGGGGGGGGGTCCATCCACCCCCCACCCCCCATGATAATTTTTCGCTTAAATTTTGAAGGAAAAACGCTAAATTTTGCTGCAAAATCGTTGAAATTACAATGAAGATGGTCAAGTTATCATATATTCAGCTTATATTATGGACTTTATAGACAAAAAATCATGATTTTCGAAAAAAAATTTAGGGTGTACGGAAAATTTTGGGGGGGTCTCCGCGAGACAAAATTTCATGGCGGGTGTGGGGGGTGTCGGCCAAATTTTCGAGGGGGGGTCCGATGGGGGGGGGTGCCCGGTTTTAGGGAGGGGGTGGCACGGTGCCCCCCCCCCCCCCCCCCCCCACCCGACGGTATCGGGTGCCCGGGGGGGGGGGGGGGTACCGTGTACCCCGGCCCCACCCCACCCCCCTCGAAAATTTTCCTGGCCGACACCCCACCCCGCCATGAGAATTTTGTCTCGCCACACCCAAATTTTTTTTTTTCGAAAAAAATCATGATTTTGTCTATAAAGTCCATAATACAACTGAATATGTTTCTTTGACCATCTCATTGTAACGATTTTGTAAAATTTAGCGTTTTTCCTTCAAAAAACTAAGCGAAAAAAAAAAAAAAAAATCATGGGGTGGGGGTGGATAGTTTACAAAAAAATTTTTGAAAAATATACCGTTCTAACAAAATTTGACAGCCTCACTTTTGCTCAGCACCCCCACGTACTGGGGTATTAAACAAAAATGAAAATTTTTTTTTTAAAAAAGTGATTAAAAAACAAAAAATGCATTCGATTTTTGGAAAGAAAAAAAATTCGAAAAATTTTCCTCTAATATGCTCTGAAACTTCAATTTGGCAATTTTTCGAGACCTCGTAAACACAGCGGTCGATTTAGGCGTTTTACCGACTGATTTCGGTAACATCTGCGATGGCACGAGCATCCCCAAGCCTTCTACCGTTGTGCCGGAATTCAAAGTGACATTCTCTGTCCATTGTTATACTTTACTGGTACTTGCAACTTTTCAGATTCTGCAATTTGCACTTTCGTATAAATTGTCGTCATCATCGGAAAAAATTGATGTTGGAATTTGTATATTTGTCTTCGCGAAACATTAGTGACGTTTTGGTCAAAAAACTGAAAATGATGACATTTGGAAAAAGTGTCACCAAAACAAAATGCGCAAGTTTTTCCTTCGAAAGTCATTCGAATTTTCTTCATTTTGGCTTTGATTTTTGAAAATTTTTTTAAATTAAAAAAAAAACAAAAATGACGTACAACCTAATCCCCACGGCACTACCCCTGCGAAATTGTTTTGAAACTTACCTACTGAAATTATCGGTCATTCGGTCCCGCTTTTCTTATCCCTCAACCATTAATCCCTCAACGAGCCAACATTCTCGATCAAGTACTTTCTCGTAACGTTTCAAAATTGAGATTCCAGGGAAACCCGTGTAAGCGAAACATGGCACGCTGCTGCACTAACGAGATATCGAAATCATGAGAAAAATGGGAAAATGAGCTGACGAAAGCTCGTTGCGAGGTAGTGAGAGAAACGCAGACGCGACGATGGAGTCGTGGGAAAAATGGGGTCGCCGAAGCCAAGTCTGAAATTTTCACCCTCCTCCCATATGAGAGTGAGTCTAGCACAATGTCGGTGAGCTCTCGAACCCCTGAAAAATTCTGAACAACCAAAAAAAGACTGAAAAAAAAATTAAAAAAAAAATGAAATTTTTTTTTCTTATTTTCTAGATTTTTACGAGACGCGATACTTTTGAAAATCCAGATTTTGTAGGAAACTTTGAAAAAAAATTTTTTTTCTTATTTTTTTTCGTTTTTTTTTAAAAAAAAATTTAGATTTTTTTTTCCAAAAAAAATTTGAAAAATTTTTCCAACGAAAATTCGATTTATGGCATAATTTGAAGTTCCAACTTCTTTGTGTGCTAGGTAAATGTGTTATTTGTCGTACTCCATGTTTTTCGATTTGGATGACTCACAAGTCAATTTTTAGCGTTGAAATGTTAGCTGAATTGAAATATCATTTCGAAATCGTTTTCTTGCAACTTAGAACATGTTTTTCGTAACATGATATCTTGTTGATATATTGGAGTTGTGCAAATATTAATTATACGGTGCTACGACCGTTTTCAGGTACCCAACCAACATGGCCTGATAAAACTTGCGTGCTAACTAAACTAACGTGTTAAACGCCTGACGTGATCACGGAAAATTTGCATGTTTTTCGGCCAGCAATTTGGTACCATGTGGCGGAAAACGCCAAGTTGAACTGGTAAGTGTCTTTGAGGGCGACCGGGTCGACAGGGGTTGCCGACACCACGGCAAACGGGAATTTTTGGTGCAATCAAATTTTTTGGTAATTTTCTAAAGGAGAACCACTGCCGGTAATTAGTACACGTGAAAAATTGCCCTGTTTTTACTGTTGAAAATGCAACTTTCATGAAAATGGACGCGAACGTAAAACCCACGATTTTCGCTGTAGTCTAGATGAGCCGAGCTCGAACGAACCCCAACTGGCAAAAAAAAAAAATTTTTTTAAAAAATTTTTTTTTTAATTTAAAAAATCCAGTTTTTCCTGAAAATTGGATTTGCACTTTTCGTAAAAATCCGTATCCTGCTGTATTTCTGTGCTGTTTCGAGAATATGTTTGTGATGCTCATTTGTTGGTGCTGCTGATCATCTCATTCGATTGATTTGCACCATTGTCGTGGTTGCAGCATTCTCAGCAAATCAGCGTGCAACACCGGACACTTTAATCAGACATTTTCATGTCGTGTGGCCGCATTGTCGACACGAAAAAACGGTGACGTCAACGTGGCGATCTGATGGAAGTTTTCAGCTCCGAAATCAATGTATGCTCACCGACTTGACATCAAATATGTTGTGATCAGAAAATATTTGGTAATCCCCAACTTTGTGGGCGGGATGCTCCATTTTCATGGTGACCGGTCTGCTGAATGAATACGAGAATGAAGCTTAAATTATTGGCAATCGGCTGATTGATTGATGATCACGTGACGCTTGTTTTCTGTGCAGAATAGGCCGCCTTCGCGGCCGCAGCTTGTGCACGTTGATCGACAGCCAATCTGCCACTGTACAGTAGGTACTGCTGTTTAACCGCACAGGCTGACAGTGCCTGCATGCTGAGCAGAGGGTAGCAACATCGTGTCCGTACGTTGCGTTACATTGATTGTGCCTGCAACGACGAAATCAGAAAATGAATGCCTTTCCTCGACGTTCAATGGTTGCGTTCGGTACCAGGCAAGCTCTTCGAAACTGCATCCTCGCTGATGGCCTTCCACACAGTGTTGGCAGGTACCGATTACGGCAGTGTTTTATCCATGCCATGATAGACTGAAATTGCAGTCGGACAGGCTAGCAAATGCGGGCAATGCCGATTGGCTTCTTTCGTGTGGTCTCGTGATTGGTCCAATCGGCGCAGCAACTCCCAGATTCAATGGCCTTGGGAATGGATAGAACCGCATGTGCTTACAGTTTGATATCCCTACGACTGAATATTTTGTAATTTTCAGTGTCTGAATTTTGCTTATTGAAAAGCGTCGTTTTGCTCCTGTCCTGGCAAGTACTGAGAACTTGATCTACCGACGTTGTCCCCGAATTTTGCCGGCATAGACACAGGTGGGCAGGTGATCAGCCGAGCGTCAGTGTCCTCGGCGACACTACAATGGCGGTGTTCCCGAGGCGAGATTCGCGCGTGTGCGCGCGTTCGATGTACACACGTACTCGTGGGGGTGAGATGAATTGGTGAACTGCGTTCACGTCAGGTGTCTGCGAGGATCGTTTCAGAGAGGCATGTGCGGTTTATCATGACGCGAAATCGATCAATTGCTCTAAGCCGGTTCAAATTAATCTGAACGCAGCCTTGAAAAACGAGACTCTGATGACAATGGTGATCACGTTTCAAGATGCCAAACCGTGCTCACCCGCATTGCATTTCGCCTGCAGGTTGACAACAGCATTCTGTCGTTTGGTGCTGAGCTCGCTCGGCAACACGTGACAAAGAAACTCACGTCGAATGAGATAATGTACAGTGGTGTCGACAAGGTATTGCGATTTTGCGCGTGATTTTTCATTTTGCCAAATCCGATTTTTCTTCAGTGACGTAATGTGCATTGGACGAGCAATTCTGTTCGTGATTGAGCACGGCATGACGTGAGCACATTGAACATTTTTCTCGAAGACTTTCAGACAAGTCTGAAACGAATTCTGGCTGCCCGGGTTTTGGCGGCACATAACAATTTGTTTTTTTTCAGAGAAAATTTTGTTTGACGAGAAGAGCGCGCAAGCGGCAAAATGCAGCGAAATACTTTGATTGGAGCATCTGCTATCCGAGTACAACCAATCAATACATAAAATTAAGCTACAGTACTCATTTGTTTTTTCATCTACGAAATTTGCAAATCAATTTTTTTTCGTTTGCAGGTACCTTTATATCTGTAGCAATTGCCAAAATTTTGAGTATGTCGGCTCATTCATTCCACAATTTTCGCCGACTACTCCGAAACCGTAGATTGTGAGCTCCGCGCGTCTTCAGGTTTCAACTTTTTTTTGTCGTCACTTGCTGTTTATCATGTCGCAGTTCTTGACGTTACAGTTACTGTGTTTTTATAAGCTGTTGTAAAACTTCGAGACGCAAGCGCGCCCAGGTACTGTACACGCACAGCGGCGGAGCTCCGAGCTGAGCAGCGGCCCGAGACGAAGAAGATCGATCTACGAACACTACAGCTGCGAATTCCCGCTCCTGGAAAAACCACGAGGACTGGATGGCCTCTTCAATTGCTCGGCAATGGCGCTAGCATCAAAAAAACGCGTTGTTGGAAGCGTATGAAAATGCTGATTTTTGGACATTTTTGATTACTTCAGGTCACGTTGTTTCTTGAAGGAAAATTTACCAATTTGTCGATCTCTTCCTGAACGGCTGGAAACATTGCTGTACTGCTGCTGGCGGAACTTTTGGAATTGGTGAAACTGATCGGTTCGTTGTGCTCCTTCATCGACAACATTGTGTTTTAAGACCCGATTTTTCAGAATAACAAATGCAAAGTTTCTCAGCAAAACCACCACCGCCTTGACGCGCTGATTCCGAAATCACATTTTGATTCGAGGTCATTTAGGGCAAAAATGAGCCCAAAAACACTTCGGGTTACAGTGTTTTTAAGCTTTTTAGTGGTAAAACCATTCGATTCGTCTTGATCTACTGAACATTACTAATATACTTTAATGCGTCTAAGAACATTTTTGATTTTTATTTTCCCGTATTCACGTTGTCCTTTAGAACCGTTGGGCATACTGTAGGAATACGCAAAAAGCTCGAAAAAAATTAGCTGTGCAAAGTTTCGTTTAAAAGGCGCCCCATGTAACTAAAAAATGGCCACACTTTTGGTACCCTGATCGCGATTATGGTCAGCACGAAACCGACATGCACCTGAACATGTACCTGCTGCTGTGACCAGGCGTACTGCCAGACAGAACAAACTAGTGCACCTAAAAGCTCACCGCACAAGCTTATTATGTTCTAGGAATTAGCTGATGAAACAATTATTCAGTGCCACAACAGCAAAGCAATTGTTGCTTTCGATGTGTCAATCTTTTTCTAAAAAACTGATAGTACTGCTAGTTTTCGGTTTTTTTCAGTGGCTCAGAACCGTTTTCGGGGCCTAGTATAGGGGTGCACTGAATAGCATTCCGCAAGAGCTAGCTCAGTGTGAAATTTCATTAAAAAAAGCGTCCCCCATGTAACTAAAATGTTTCGTGCTGACCATAATCGCGATCCGGGTACCAACAGTAAAATACTTTTTAGTTACATGGGGGACGCTTTTTGCACTGAGCCTCTTACCTTTCAGTGCACCCCTATACTAGGCCCCGAAAAACGTCACTGAAAAACCGAAGAGTAGCGTACCAGTAGTTTTTAGAAAAAAGATTACGGTACACATCGAGAGCAACAATTGCTTTTATGTGAGTGGCACTGAATAATTGTTTCATCAGCTAATTCTTTGAACATAATAAGCTGTGCGTTGAGTTGCTAGTTTGTTCTGTCTCGGCAGTGCGCGGCTGGAAACCGGGGCATGTCGGTTTCGTGCTGACCATGATCCCGTACAACAGTAAAATACTTTTGGACCATG
>JASANC010004586.1:0-20664 GCA_030248135.1 Theristus sp. LFF4_11
CGCTCAACAGAACACGACGGAGCCCCACATAGCGACGGCATTTCGTCTACTGTCATTTGGTCCCGCGTCTCAATGCGCGCATAGATGGGAAGCAGTTTCATACACGATGCGGCAATTCAAAATTGGCAAAGGGAGCCGAGTCCTTTAAATAAGGCCGGGATACTTAGGCTAGTCTGAATTACCGAATAAAGATTGAAACTAGTTTCCTTTCACGTCCACAACTGCATTGAGTCGCAGGTCTTAAAGAAAAGATAATATATAAACACATCGCTTGAATGAGTCTGATTCGATTCTGTTTTCGTTTGCTTTGTCGTTTCTCTAATGTTTTTTCATCCTGAACATGTCTGATCAAGATGTCCTGATCAGCTCACGTGCGCTCCGTGTGGTTGTGCTCAATATCGCTGATTCTAACAGACCAGATCGTCTTTAATGGGATTTCTAATTTAGGCTCAGTTTCTGATCGTTGTTGTTGTCCGTATGTGGTACAATTTTGATTCATGTGAGAAAACTTCTGGAAGATACCATTGCACATAGTTATAAAAGTGATGCAAAAATGGTTCATTGTTGTCTTTCTCGTTTTTCTAGTTCGTGTTTCACTTTTTGTCAAACCTACCCTCATTTGTGGCATTTTCTGTTTCTAGGCTAAAAAGTTACCTTTGTTTTGTTCTATTTTTTGAAATGTTGAAAAGCTAAATGAAGTTGCATTCATGCTTTTCCTGGTCTAAATTTTTGAATTAGGCCAATAACCATTCTTTAACCTGCAGCAGCAAATTGTCTGATTTATTTGTTATAGCAAAATTATTTGTTGCGCTTGATTTTTCCTTCTTCACCAGTTTTTTCCCTGCTTGTTCCTTAGTTATGGTTGCTGTATTTATTTTATTTTTATTGTTTTTCGACTGTGCCTAAATGAACACGTTTAGCAAAACGCAATATCAAGTTTTGTCTATTTTTCATCTTACTTTTTTATCTGTATTGATTTCACTGATGTTTTCGTTGTTTTCGGGTTTCTAGATCACAACGTGTTTGTCCAAATTTAGTTGTTTCGGTGATTTTTTTAAACGTTTTTCGATTGACTTTCCGGGTATTTACTGCTTCTATGTGTACACCGTTGTTGTTTATTTACTGGAGTATGAAAATCAGAGCAATAAAAATATGAAATGCATTTCATGTGCCACACGGTTGAATTCCATGCCGTTACATGGACGAAATTGCGAAACGTTTATGCTTCATTATCGAAACACACACACACCCGTAAAATAATCTCAACAATAGTGACAAGGTACAATAGCAGGACGTGTCAGTCTGAACGGAAGTGCCAATATGATTGACGCGCAATCATACGCTCTTGTTGCATATGTTAGAGTATCTTGCATCCATGCAAAAGCCGCACGGCCAATTGGCGCATGGGTTTTTGAGTTGGTTGCATTTTGACTTTGACTAACATGACCGAAGTGGACTAACTAGCGTTTGAATTGAACGAATTATTTGTAAACAAACACGTTGCAAATGTAACATTCCAAGAAACTTGAGTGACTAGACAACACCGCGCAATGCCAGGTTGAATAATGGCTTAAAATACCGCTATCCAATTTGAAAGTTTCAAAAACATGAGTGCGCGAAAAAAAATAAGAAGCACTTTCACAATTGTAAAACCATTACTTGAAGTTTGCAAAAAGAATCGAATCAGAAAGAATGACTGAGATTGCGTGTAAAACGTGGATGAACCGCATTGAAACGCAGTTGACAACTGATAGTCATTTTATTGTAAAGGCGGACTCTCAGCTGCATAACAAAATGCATCATATCATACCACACATGAATTTGAAAAATGTTACATAACATGTTACAAACCGAAAAGTCACCTGAACGTACAAAAAACGTCAAATGACTGGTAGACAAGAATGCAGATGAAACACTCGGTACACACGGAAAACTAGAGCAGATGTACACATGCAGACGCAGACGCAGAATCCCGGATACAGAAAAAGTTTTACAAGCCAAATTGTAAGTTCAGGTTCATTGAACAGCCGTTTTGTTGTCTTTGAAATTTTTTTCTCCATCTGTATCGATGAACGAACATCTCAATCTGCATCTAGACCTGCATTATTTTTCTGCGTGCAGAAAACTCAACAACAACAAAAAACGTGACAAACCAAAAGTTATTCAAGAACTTTTGTGTTTTTACTGTTGTTTTTCGTCACGAATTTCAAAAGTAGCATTATTTCTGTACATTAAGCTGATTGGTGGCATTTGAACTTAACTCAATCAACTCGGCCAAACTGCTGTACATTCGTTATTTTCAGTGCAATTCAAATCTTTGGCTAGCTGCGTATTCTGCGCAAAAAGTGACAGGTTTTAAAGCAAAAGCACACTTTCACGTGCCGTGCTCACGGCTTCTCACCAGTCACCACATGCAACCAATCAACCACTCAACAGTCGGTGCAACACGGATGCACAATGGTAATACGGCCTTTTGAGATTCAAAGCACCCGCGGCCAACCGACCGGATGGCAATACTTGAGGCGCATGTAGTTCGTGTAGTACATCACTTTGCGCTCCATCCAGATCGGACACTTTATGTAGAGTTTGTTGTAGGCGTTGTCCTTCAGGCAGAAGCCCTCGAGGCGTTTCACGTAGTAGCGCACCATGCGCACCATCTCGCGGATGTCCGCGCGCACCCGGCTCACCTGCGCCTCGTTCAGGTTCGCCTTGTTGCCGAGACAGAACGTCGGTCGCGTCGGCTTCAGAATCGCCGCGGGCGTCACCGGCTCCGGCGCGACAACACCGCCGCCGCCGTCGATGTCGAAATCGTCGTTGTCGAAATCGCGTTGTTGTTGTTGTTGTTGTTGTTGTTGTTGTTGTTGTTGTTTTTTTTGTTGTTGTTGTTGTTGTTGTTGTTGTTGTTGTTGTTGTTGTTGTTGTTGTTGTTGTTGTTGTTGTTGTTGTTGTTGTTGTTGTTGTTGTTGTTGTTGTTGTGCCGCGTGCTGGTGCGGCCGTTGTTCGTGTCGCTTTTCACCGATCTCGACCGCGATTGGCTGTTGATCGCCGGAGCCCTCTGGCTCGACGACCAGCTCGCTCGTCGTTGCTGTCGCTTCGTGCGCCTTGTTCGTCGGTGTTGCTGTTGACGAGGACGCCGTTGACCGTGGTGCGTCCTGACTCGCGAGCTTTCTGTCGAGCGCTGCGATCGACGTCTCGAGCGCGCGCTGTTCGGCTGCCTCACGCTGCTCCGCAAGCGACACGGACGCACGTGTACTGCTGCCGCCGGTTCTGTTCGCGTTCGCGTGTGGCGTTGTGGTCGTTGGTGTTGTTGTCGTCGTCATTGTCGTCATCGTCGGCGTTTCGTGCTCGTTGTAAACTGCAACTGAAACGCGGCGCCAGGTTGCACTGGTTGATGGCGTTTTTGCGTTTAGCCGGGTAAATTTTTTTTACCACGAACTTCACAGCATTTGGCGGTCTGTATGGCACCTATCAACACTGTCGGGCAGATTGTTTTAAGGCAAAGCTTGATGTTTTCAGCAATGCCCCTCGCAATAATTACTGGCTAGCTTTTTTCTAGAGAACCTGTAAACCACGAAACGAAACTCAGAATCATTGTCAGCAAAAATAGCCCTAGAGAACCGGATTGTTGCAATGACCAACCATTGTGACTCTGCTGCGAGTGCTCGTCGAGCAGTTCGTTGTTCTCCTCGTGGTTCTCTTCGTGGTTGTCGTTGTCGTCCAAGAGTTCGTCGGAGGACTGCAGTCGAGGCGAAGATGCAGAATTGTTGTTGTTCGACGTTTTTGAACTGTGCATTTCGTTGTTCGCTGATTCGCTATTGTCGTCATCGGCCGATTGCAGAACGTTTATGTCGATTTGATACGAGATCGGCTTAACCGTCACCTTGTCGAGCACGAACAGCAGCGACTCCTCGGGCGGCTCGACGGCATCCGCGACGAGTGCGTTGCTGAGTTGCTCTGGGAAAAAAATTTTAATCACGTTTTTAACGCTCTGGCACATTATTTTTGACACACGTTTTGGCACATGGTCTGGTACATGGCACGCATTTAGGAACACACTCTGGCACATAACATACAATTTGGCACACGCTCTGGTATATGACACACGTTTTAGTACACGCTCTGACAACTTTTTGCAACATGCATGGCGCAAGTTTTCCTCGTGTATCGACCGTACTCACCGGCAGACAAATCGTTGACGGTGTTGCGCTTCATTTCAGCGTTTTGACCGTTCGTCGCTAATGGCGCCAGTGCGTTCGCCAGCGGCACTGGCACAGCGTCCGTGTGCGACAGCAACGTCGACAGGCACAAGTTCAAAACGAGAAGCACATGACGCACAGTGGGCGTCACTGATACATAGGTTCTACCGCTGCGATTCAATGGTGATGGTGATGATGAAACACGATGGTGATGGGCGAACGAGAGCGATGTCGGTCGGTCGTTGATGTTCGTCATTGTTGTCACACGTGAGACGGGGGGATTTCAATGTCGTTGATGTCCAGGCTCTCGTTCAGTGCTGTTTTTCGATCGCTACAATCTAATCGTCGGGATTGAATTATTGATGACAATTTTTTGTATGAACATATTCTAATGGTTTGAATTAGTTGATTCGGCTGTCGCTGGTATGCAGATTGTATGTTTTGTTGTGTCGTGTGCTGTCGAGAAAATCGAGGCAACAACACAGGGCGTTCATTTCCTCACTGTTGTTCGTGGTAGCCTCGAATAACCACAGCGTTACCCTAAAAAGATTCAAGAAATCGAGTCGTGTAATGATGAAAATTTCAAAGTTTTCATATTGCTATGAAAGTACGTATACTGGTACTGTTTTTAGTTTACTGAAAAAATGTCTAGGATCTGTTTTTCTCTTCTGTCGTTAAATGAAACATAAAAGTTTCGATTTCTGTGCGATTTGCAGTTTAGGTTTTGCAAAAAAGAGCTGTTCCCAGTTTTAGTTCATAAACGAGACAAGAAACAGCGAAAAAAAACGTGAAGTCAAAACAAAAGTGCGCGCTGTTATCCATACTGTTGAAATAAAACTAAAAAGCCCCGTTCAGTTTTCACGGTCACCGGAAGAACATAAAACGCTTCAGTGAAAAAAAGAAACTGCCGGAAATGCCATGGTCAGCGATATCGAGTATACCCTCAAAAAAGTTGGCCCACAAACAACAACCACTGTCTATACATGCGCGTTTCTATCGCTGAAAGTAATATGTCGGAAATGAAAGCTTTGTTCACGCGTCATTCTATGCCTTTTTGGCAAAACTTTGCGCCGCCGCCAAAACTATATCAGCCACGGAGCCAAGCATCCACCGTATTTGGTCTTGACGCGATTCTGCTTTTAGCAGGACAATTATAGTTGGGAACAATGATGCTGAGAAGGCCGACTCAACAAATTTATTTAGATAACTGCATAACCATTGGCAATTCAACAAGAGTGAACACATTCACGATTTCGCATGCATGACGATGGTTGATCGCATGATTATCGTGCTGTGCGCTTTTATTGAGCTTGACAAAGTCGTAAAATTGCTAATTCGTTAATTTTACAATTTGAGTTGTCATTCTGTGTGATTATATAAATCGGCACAATTATCACCACTAATAATCTTTTCCTCACTTGGTGACATCGTGTTAAAACAGAATATATGGTACATTGAAGATACCGTACTCCGTGGGAATAAAGTTTTGGCAGTTGATTGATACGTAGCCGGGCAAAACTTATGAAAAGCAATACAGACGAAAGGCGTACTTTTTGAGAATGTGTGTAGCAAGCGGAACGACAGACCCGTGGGCCTTCCCTCTGTTTCATTGTGCACGCTCGCAGCAGCGGAAGTCACCAAACGTGTCCAATGTAAATGTGCGCAGTCTGTCTTGCGCTGTTGCTATCGCTGACCCATAACCCTCAAAATGGGCGGCATAAACGTTGAGAACCCTGGCAGCGGCTAAAACGCACAACTATAGTGAAAGCGTTTCGCCATCAGTTTCATTGCGCTTTGAATTTTTCACAGTAAACAAGCGCAAGTACGCACTAAATGTCTACGTGTAGCAGCGAAATTTTAAAATTGTCTATCCAGCCAAGAAACTGCGAACGAACGGACGGTGGGTTTTGGTGATGTGTTTTTTAGCCAGGACTAAACCAGAAAAGCGTCCAGAACACCGTCGAGTTTTCTCACATTGAGTACCCTGCCTGTACACCCCTCGGCGGGACTCGATCCCCCGAAGGCACAGACAAGAGTAACGCGCTACTACCATGCCACGAGGGTGACAAGATACGAGGCTAAATGTAAATTGTAAACGCGCGTTAAAATCATAATTTTTTCAAAAAAAGTCGCCGTGGTGTGTTCAGCCAGCCACAGAATGCGATCAAGCAATTTTTTAGAGATAACAGAAAAGCCATATGTGTCAGTCGATATGAAGCGTACCGGTGGTAGTAATGTATTTGTGTTGAAGTTGTGCATTTGTAGCTCACCTTGAACTTATGCTCTTGTTTTGCTTTTACAAGCTGTGTTTTTCCTGACCAGGCTGGACCCAACGTTAGCACATTCTAGCTTCAAGAACACTACGGTATGGCCGGTTAAACATGGCAGCTTTTTTCAGGGTGCAAGGAGCGCGCGAATTTTGAATGAAAGAAAAAAGACGCTCAGAAACTAAATTGTGTGCCAAATTGGACGCGTTTTTTTAACTAATGGATTATCCGCGCTATTCTGTTCATTCTTTATCCCTTGTACACATGATTGGGAATTATGTTGGCTTTTTTGAAAAAGACAACTCCTAGTCTGCGGCTGATCCCGGCTTGATGGACTGCCTCATTTATTCGGCCATACTGTATCAAGCATTACATGTTATTTTCAACTTTTTTGGTTTCAAGATAAAGTTGATGCAAATTGAGGAATTGGTCAAACTGGTCAATAGAATCGCAGTGCTCGTCACCGCTCGTGGCCTGGTGGTAGCGCGTTAGACTCTTGTCTGTGCGGTCGAGGGATCGAGCCCCGCCGAGGGGTGTATAGGCACTGACAGCGAAAACTCGATGGGCACCCTACTCGACGGCGTTCTGTACGCTTTTCAGGGTTAGCCCTGGCTTAAAATACGCCTAAAATCCCCAACAATTACAACAACGCTTCAATAACAAATGATTTTTAATTGCCACACAAAGCATCAGATATCGCTGCAGATGCAGAACAATTTTTCAGAAACAAGAATCGTCTGTGCGACGTGCGGTGAACCTAAACTTTCCATTTTGATCCATCTGCATTTTGCCTCCGAAACTTTATCTTTTGCCTCAACATTTGCACTTTTTGTGCCTGAGCGAAACTACCAGCATTATAAAACAGAGTTCATTTGTGTGAACGGTTTCGATTAAAAAGAGCGCATGAGTCATTCATTGTTTCCGCTAGTGAACATTGCATTTTTTCAAGCTTTCAAGTTTTATTATCGAGTCTACTGATAACAAACAGACACAAGTTATGTTTGGGATTGTGAAAATAGAAACATTTTTCTGCGCATGTGTTTTCAAAGTTTTTACCACAGCAAAAGGGGTGGAATTTTCGTTGTTTACCGCATGTTTTATCGGCAGTGAAACGTCCAAAGTTTAGAGTGCATTTCGAGCGTATGAACAATATACTCAATTGTTCGTTGGTTCTGTAATCTTGACTATGTTGGAGCCAATGATACACGTCTGATAAGAACATTTAGTGCGGTTATGAAAAAATCTTGTTGCGTCACAGAAAAGCCGTCAAACAAACAAACAAACAAGCACAGCACTGGTGTTGATATGTTTGTTCCGGTGCGCGTGTGTCAGCAAAACCGTCGAGCTCTTGCGCCGCTCCGTCATGTACTCAGCCGAGGGCACGTATGCGCTGGGTATTTGCACAACTCCGAGTTCAGTTTTCACCAATGGGACACAAAGAATGTCTGCTGGTATGGACTGCAACATTTCAGCACGCGACGCCGCTGCAGTCGTGACATGACCAATACCGATTACCAAATTCCACCAAATTACATAACCTAGTAAAGTTGGTCCCTGTTTCCCTGTTTAATAAAAGAAAGCTATGCAAGTGTACTGTACGAAATAATATACGCATTGGGAGTTCGCGCGCGCCTCCTACGACTGTGTGTACTAGCAGCACGATGATGCCTTGGATGTCCATATCCACGACACTGGCGTTTTTAGTCATCAGAACGAGTTGTGTTTATTGGTGGGCCATGAATATGTTACATTCTAGAGGCACAAGGGTCAAATGATGCATTACAAGTAACTTTGATCCAATCTTGTTCATTCAGAAAATGCTTGAAAAACAAACTCAAAAAGGGTGCGTGCGTTTTTTGCGACCTTCAGAGATAAATCACGAGTGTAGAACTATTGGGTGGTTTTGGAGTCAAACAAGATATGATAGCACGTGCGTGTGGCGAAACTGGTAATCAATCGAACGTACATGTGACGTGCAATAGTGGCAGAAGTTGTTATTTTCGAGCACCACGTAAACTCGTATTAAAGTATAGATAATTGATTACGGTAGTAGTTTGTTACATAAAATTACGGTAGTACAATGTAGTTTATTCTAATGTGCACAGTGTGTTTTTAAACCTGTCATCTGTTTTAAACGGAATACAGAGCCCGCGAAAAAAGAAAGAACGGGTATCCGCTGGGGAAAAAAATAGCCACAACTGGGGGGTTTGATTCAAATCAGGTTTATATTACCAACCCCGTCTATTCTTCGTTCATTTAAGTTTTGCGCGCTCTGTATTCTACGAAAAACTATGACAGATTTGAAAAAAAAAACTGTAAATATTTTCTTCCGTTTGACACGGGCCCACGCAGAAAAATAATGCACATACTGGTGCACATGTTCGTGCACTTATTGATGCAGATGCACAGACGCGTGCACTATCGATTCAGATTCACATCAATCTTTAAAAGCAAAGAAAACGGCTGCATCTGCGTTGTTTCCAGAAGAAAAGGCTGTTTTTGCTGCTTAGCAAAAACTAAGTGCACCGAGTTTGTATGTGCATGTGAATCGATATGCGCACGAACATGTGCAACCACATGTGCATCAATTTCTTGGATTAAGACACAAAATTAGGTTTAACATTATAAAAATTTAACGCAAAAAAGCTTCAGCCACGCACTTGCAACAACATGCTGCTGGTGCCATTTCGTGCTGCGTTCGCTGTTGCATCGGTCGTTTTCATTGGCAAAGGTAACATCCTGTTGGATTTTGGAAAAACGGCTTTTCAAGACACCTTGCCACAACGATATGATAAATGGGAATACAGAAGACATTCTGTGATCAAGTAATAACGTGTCTGGATTGGATTGCACGTATCATTGCTTTACATATGCTTATATAATTTCCAGCAGTCGCTTGCTTGGACGCCCCAACGGAGCAGATTCAACTGATTGACGAACGTTTGTTAGACGAATGTGAGTGAACACACCTTCATTAAAACTTTGTTTTTTTTCTCCGATTGACTTGTAAACAAACGCTTGGTTATGCTGTGCTGAGAAATTTTCTTTTTGTTTTCTAAAAAATAAAAAAAATGTTGTTTTATTCAATTTAATCGCAGCCAGCGGCGAAGAGCCATCAGAACTCACGTTGCCAGGGACGTCGTTGGTAGCGACGATTGAAAGTGAGTTTTTCGTACTATTCTGGTGTTGTGCGCGTTGACACAAAAATATATGTTGTTGAAATGTTTGAGCGGAAAGAGAGAAAATTCATAAAAACAAGTTTTTTCAACATTTGTCAGAGAGTAAACAGGTGATACACTGCTGCAAGTTATTCAAATCAAAAATGAACAGCAAATAAAAAGTACAGTATCAATCATTTTTTGGTCGCAGGTTCTACTAAATCAACGAGATCGCCAACGCATCCAAATTGCTTGCTGCAGCCATCAACCGGGTTTTGTCGTTCGCTGCTCTGGCGATGGTATAAAGTATAATGTACATGACAGGGTGTCTCAGAAAGCCACAATGGCGAAAACGTTCAAACCGCTTGCTTAGCCAAAAGCTACAGAGCCAGAGCTGTTTTCCGTTGGTTTTTTTGGACAACTTGTAGATTGTCAAAACTCTGCGCCCACAACAAACACCTACTGAATGTTTTTTAAACCAATCACCTCTTTCGCAGAAGAGAGCATGCGAAACTTTGTGTTACAGTTGATCGGGTTTTGTTGAAATCAAACTTGTTTGTGACTAATTGCATGTTTTCTTGCAACTCTGATCCCATTCTTTCGCAAGAGCTCTCTATTCTAGAAAAAAGTGACAAAGATTTGAAATAAACTGTGCGGCGTAAACTAAACAAACTGTATCCAACTACACCGAGAAGGCTCATACACTGCGAGAAGCACAGCAAATTCTTGAAAGTGTTCCTCAAACTCATCAGGTTTTCTCAATATACGTAATACGTTGTTCAGGCGTCACACGTTTCTGCGCAGGTACTACAACCCAAAAACGCGTCACTGCTCCCGGTTCATTTTCGGCGGTTGTGGCGGCAACGCGAACAATTTTCAGTCGCGAGAAAACTGTGAACGAATGTGCGTTGTGAAAGAAGGCACGTTTTTTTAAATCGTGTTTTGTTAATGTTTTTGGAGTGAATAGTTTCATTTAAGATATTTGCTTCTTGTGTTACAGAGTCGACTAGACTGCCGATAATTTTAATTGAGGAAAAATACAAAGAGGAACGGGTGTCGCCGATAATTCCGTTGACTGACAATGAAAGCGACAACGAAGTGCGAACGAACAAAGTTGAAGACGATGACATTGAAGAGTGTTCGCGTCTTGCTTTCATTTGTTGTAAAAACACCAAGTGTTGGACACGGGTTTATCTCAAATTTTTTGTTTTCATTGGCTGGGTGCAATGGTTGTTTTGTTATTCGAGGTCAATCAAATGGAACTTGAATTCTGCAATTGCAGAGCCGCAATTGTTTCAGAAATGTGAAATTGAACAGTCTCATCCAGAAACACGTGGAACCTGGGTGTGGTGACCATTCTGGCACAGGAACTGAGTCTCCAAATGCAGTCGAGCTTCTTCAATGTTTTCATGAATGTTCAGCGTTTCTTTGCAGCGAGTGGTGAGCACCCGACTGAAGCGCAAGAAACGCACAGCAGCAACGCGCACAAGTTCCATGAACGCTGCCAGCTAACGCCACTGAGAGGCCACTGCCGCTCAAACATTATTCGATGGTATGACCCTGTTTGAAACTGTCAAACAAAACTTTGTGTGTCTGTCTTCGACATTGTCAGACATTGTTTTCTGGCAAAATTCCAAGCCGAAAGTAGCTACCGGTAATTAATTAGTGTGCCTAAAGGGACATTCATGAAGCAGTATTTAGTGACCGCATCGCGTCGCTTTAACACATAGCTACGCGTCCACTAAATACTGCTTCATGAATGCCGCTTAAGATCTATAGAACGCAGCTGTTTCGGAAGTCACAGAAAAGACATTTGCAACACACGAAATACGCAGGTTCTACAACGCCAGCAACTCGCAGTGTCAGCAGTTTCTGTACAGCGGCTGCGGCGGCAACAGCAACAATTTTCGTCGTTTCAGTCGTTGCGTTCGACAGTGCGAAACACCAACGCCGCTCGGCAATGACCTTGCGCCGTTTCATGTGACTGCAGACCGAAACAATCTCATAGTCAACGGTGAAATAACATGCGTGTTCCGGTCTGCTTTCTGTTGTTTTGCGGCTGAAAATTCATGCATCCGAACGTGTCGAACCAAAATGACGTCATATTTGCTTTTATGCTCGTTTGTGATTTCAGTTTCGTTCACATCTGCACGTATTTTTTCAAGTGAAAAGGATCTACAAAACTGGTAAGTCCGAGTATCGTTGTTTTTGGAGCACATGACGTCATTTTGGTACGACACATTCGAACAAATGCAGGCTATGCAGAGTTCATGGGCACACTTGCTTAATTCAGCCGGTCAGCGGAACGTTTGGAGATTTTATAACTTCGTTCAAGGACGAAACTGCATTGTGCATTGGTTGGGTGGCATGGCAGGTCACATATATGGCTGCACGGTGTTGCAAAAATTCAGGTCATTTGCATCACGAAGTCGTGCCGAAGTACACCGTGAACCCTCGTTGTCGTTTGCCAGAAGTGCGTGGCGAGGGCAGCTACTACCAAACTAGGTATGATCTTTTATTTTGGTCCCGAGACTCAATGCATGCGCGCATAGATAGGTAAACAGTTTCATGCATGACGCGGAAATTCAAAATTAGCAAAGTGATCCGAGTCCCCTAAATAGGTGCGAGTCACTTAGGCGACTTCGAATTGCCACATGAAGACTGAAACTGGTTTCCTCTCAACGTCTACACACGCACTGAGTTTCTGAAAATGAGCACTGAGAATCTCAACAATTGATAGTGGACATCTTGAACATTTTTTAAATTGGCATGAAAGTTTATGATATGAATCTCTACACTGTATCAACCAATAATGCAGAATGACAACGCGGCACTTTCGTTCGAAAATGTCTAAAAATTGTTAAATACCTAATGATAATAATAATATAATAAAGAAATTCTAAAAAAAAACCACTAAACGCCCACAATATGTCACAGTATGTCACAATATGTCACAATAGGTCACAATGTGACACAATATGTCACAATATGTCACAATATGTCACAATATGTCACAGTATGTCACAATATGTCACAATATGTCACAGTATGTCGCAATATGTCACAATAATGTCAGTCGTTATGCACGACAGGTGGCGCTTCGAGTCGACCGGCGGCGTGTGCCGAGCGTTTTTTTATTCTGGATGTGGCGGCAACGCCAACAATTTCCACACGCGCGCTGCCTGTGCGGACGCCTGCGAAGGTGCGGCTAATGGTTATTCAGCATACGTTCCATTTCTGTTTTCAAAGAATCCAAAAATTCAATCAGATTGTTTTCCCCGGAACACTATTGCAGTGTACATACATACTTTCTCGGGAGGGACTTTACGGTCAAACTTTCAGGTTTTTAGGTATTTGTTTGGATTAAGGATTGGGGGGGTTTTGGTTTGTTGGGGGGGTTGTCACCAGCCGTGTGCCGGACGCCCGTCGTTTCAGGACCAGCCCGTCTGGGCACAACCGAGGCCGAACGCGCCGCCGTTCACCAGCCGGCTCGCGTCGCACTGTACGTAGGCAATACCTAAATGTGTTTTTTTTTCAATTTTGTTTCAACCAAAACAAACCGTATCACAGAGTCAAGTCCAAACACAATTGGCTATTCGCTCAACTTTCTTGAGGGTTGACTGAGTACCTTGAGCATCCCGGGTCCAACAGCATCAACTTTTACTTGCGTACTTTTTTGCTGCAGTGTTCGGCAGACAACATCAACCGTTCGCATTCAACCTCGACAACATGCGCCATCTGTTGCTGCCGTCAAGTCAGCAAAATGGGCACCAAAGCAATTCGGTGCACTCTGGTGATGCTTCTCATATGTTTCAATACAAAGATCAGAGACACTGAGAAAACAGCAGCTGGACTGGGATCTGCAGGCTAGGGAACAGCCAGTGTTGGAAACCACAAAAAAAAGTAGTGAAAAGTTGTGTACGGCACAGCGCACAGTTTCCCGACGTTTTGCTTGCTTAGGACTTGTTCATTGTTGACTATGCGATTCCAAAAAAATCAGTCAATCCGTTGTGCAGATTTTTTACACTTGCACACTGCTGGCAATGTTTTGAGCAGACTCCAGACGGACCAGCGTACCAGCAGCGCGACTGAACAGCGACCAACACACCAGCGCAGACCACCAATCGTCTGCAAGTGACGCTCTGCAAGCGGCCTCGGACGAATTGCTCGGTTTGTTACCGGAGGAATTGCGCGCGATGACGCACCGCGTGCAGTCGGCTGGCAGCCGCGGATTCACGAAACTGATCGAGTTAGCCGGCAGTGTGCTCGCACTGGCCGACAACAACAATAATCATTGATTTCCTGACAGAAAAACCCCGAAATGATGATCTTTTTAAGAAAAACGTCAGGAAGTGTGTTCATAAATGTTTAGCTGAAATCGGGTAGCTGGCGCTGAAATTGTCTTTTTCTTCGTGAATGCACTATACGGTGCTGTGACTCAACGTCACGTTTCTAGCGCTAATTATCTTTCATGAACGCGTTTATAAAATGTTTATTTGCCATGCGTCACGACATTGTGTCACCAAATATTATTTCATGAATGCACCTTTTGCGTATGTGTGATTGATGCGATATTTGTATCGCTCGCGAACATAATCGACAATTTTGATAAACTTTCCGTCACAGCTTTGAATTCTTTGTTGTTTCCATATCGTGCTCGTGAAGCCTTAGAACGAATTGCGACCAAAAGTTGAAAACGATGAATAAAACTGAAGTTGCAGATATGAGTGGTCTTGTGAAGGTTGTGTTAGCAATAATTTTGTCGGAAAACCTGGCTTTATAAAACGTTCAGCCGACAAAGACTGATTCGATGCACTGCCGTTGGCATATTCCTGGCATTCGTTAAAACGATTTTTGGAGCATTTCGGAAACTATTCGGTATGGTTAGAAAACGATGACTGCAATCTGATTTCCCTCAACGTTGATCGCGTATGGATACAGACACACATTCACAGTCAGTCCCAAACACACTCTTTCTGATTAGACCTGCCATTCACGGGATGGATAACCAGAATGGAAAAGATCACATGCATCGATAACGTTTGTGAATGCGAAACAGGTTTCTGTTTTATGCGCTTCGAATAGCAGGAGGGGTTCGCGCGATTACGCCATACGCTGTATCACACAAAAAAGGTGCCCCATAGTTAACACTGTGCAACATGCATTTTCTACTGTAACGGATCACGAATTGTCACTGCAGAAGTTGTGTGATGTTGTTTGCGTACTTGGTTTTTGGTGTTTTGATGTGAGGGATGACTCGGCGGAAGCTGGTCGCTCTTTAATTTTTTACTAATTTTCAGTTTTTCAAATTTTTCTACCAAACAGCATTTTTTTAGGATTTTTTCGAGCTCATTTTGTTTTTACGCACCCGAGCGACCATATAGTTGGCCATATTTTGCTGAACATCATGCGTGTTTTCGTCGTGCTCATTGTTTTTTGGTGCGTTCTTGCGCAGGCGAAACACCATGAAATGATTGATTCGGTCGAAGGTATGTACAATGAGTTCACCTTTTATTTTGTTGTTGGTTTGTTTTGAAAACATTCGATTTAATTTGGAAAAACATGTCAAAAATATGGGCTTGCTTGTTCAGGGAGTGGTGAAGAGATTGAAGAAGGCAGTGGAGAAGTAGATGGCGCCGTTAAAGCGAAAAAAGGTTAGTAAAGCTAATTTTGTGTCGATTCTTGTGATTTGATTCGGTTCTGGAAGCCCACTTTGTACCAATCTAATCCATTGTGTTTTTTCGTGCTCCACTGTAAATTGTCTTTTGCTTTACTGTATGTTTTCTGTGTCTGTTGTGTTTTGGCTTGCCTACTCAGGGTGTCTTACACTTCTCTGGTATTATGCCGTGCACTGTAGAATAAAACTGACTGACTGACTGACTGTCAATAATAACATTTGAAAAAAATTCACGCTTCAGCTGTACAACCGGCGCGCTGTCAGTTGCCGATCGACGATGGTGACGATTGCAGTAACGGCAGAAATGTGGTCAGATGGTTCGTTGATCGTTTTTTTCTACTTGCTTTATTTCATATCAGACTTGCAAAGCGTTCAACCATTTTTTCGACTCCCGTGCTGAGCAGAAAAAAAAACTCAATTTTGAATGAAAAAATTAGCGCGTATATTTTAAAAACACAACTCAGGGCGTACGACAGTGACAGTGACGCGTGCGTCGACTTCACGTTCGCCGGATGTGGCTTCGGAAACGCCAACCAGTTCAGAACCGAGAAAAAATGCGAGAGCGTCTGCCGCCGCGGCGTGCCGCGTCAGTCACAAAGTCAGTGAAACAATATGCTTGCGAACCACTCCCCGTTTTTTTTGGTGCTGACAGCCAAGTCAACCTGCAGCTGCAACGATTCTGAGAATGATATACAATCGGCTGATTGGTCGGTGTCATCCCTCACTTTTTCACGCTCCAGTATCTTCTTTTGAATCATGGTTTAGCTTTTAGACAGAATATCTAGATATTTTCAAGAATTAAGAATAAATAAGTAAACTATGGATGACGTGCAAGTTCGTAGCTTCAGGCTTAAATTTTTCAAAATGCTGACAACGGACAATTTGAAAAACTTCTTGGAAGAAGCTCAAAACTGGAGCGCGTTTTGCTTTATTGTATTTCACGCTCTGAATGGCAAACCAACCCAACACACCACGTAATGAAATGAGGTACTGTGGCTGTGGGGCATATGGGAGGCGGAGGGGTTGGTGGTTTGTAGAAAACTGAAGCTTAATCGTACTTTTCAAACGTAAAAACATTCAATTTTTTGTTTAAAATCAAAGCATCTTTTCACACACGAAACTTCTACTGCAGAAAAAACGAAAACAACGTCAGAAGAAACTGACGAAGAGACAGAGGATCCTGTCGTGGCCGACACGGGAGAAGAAGAGTTCGAAGGTTTGTTGTTTGCAGTTCTTAAATAAAAAAGTGTTGTTTCAAACGCTTGCCGACCACACGAGCACCTGTTTTTTTCTTGGCAAAAATATTCTCAGTTCGATGAATTTTTGATCAATCGATCTTGATTTTTAAAGGCAGCGGCGAAGAGCCAGAAGAAGAGTTGAGCGCTCGTTGTCTGCTGCCACTGAAAGAGGGGGCCAAGATCTGCTCTATTTTTAAAAGTTCTCGATGGTAAGCAACGATGTTTCTGAGCACTTTCATGGATAGATACAGTCTAACTCAATAACATATCCAAGTAGCTGATTGGTTGGTGGTCACATGATGCATGGATTGTATACAAATCAAACTCCGCCCCCCACAGCACAGATTACAAGCATCAATCAATTAGCTGGTTGGATATGTTTTTAAAAAAAGTTCGACTGTAGATACTTACTAGCGACCAAAACACTGCATTTCAATTCAGTTGCATTGCAATTCACCTGAATTTCCTCCATGTTGAGTTGAAATAAAAGAAAATGAAATAAAAACTGACATCATCTTTGTTTCTTTTAGTTTTTTTAAATCACAATCAAAATCCCGTTTTACCAAATCAAGTAAACACTTCTTTTATTTCATGTACCACAATACTGATACCCGCCAATGTGTGCAGTTCATCTTCAACGGCTGCGCAGGAAACCGCAATAATTTCCGCACTCACCAAAAGTGCGCGGAAACATGCAATGTCGACCCGACACTGAATCCAGCAAAAGAAGAGGAGAACAGTTAGTCTTTTTTTGGGATCTGGTTGGGGAGCGAAAGTTTTAGGTGGATGAAACGAAGAGCGAAGATTTTCTATCGATCGATCATTCAAAATGAAAAGCAAAATGTAGTTTCTTTAACATTTTAACTGAAGGTTCGGAGGAGTCAGCGGAGAAGCCAAGGCTTGGTGAGCGTTTGGTGGAGGTGTTCACCAGTTTTTTCGTCAGCCGTTGCTACGACCCAAAAGAGCCAGGAGAATGCGCTGAGGACGAAGTGGGCGAACGTGAACTGAAATGGTAGGATAGGAAAAACTTTGAAATCACAATCACTGACACATTTGAAAGCATTTCCGCGATCTGTGGCAGACGCAAGCTTCTTTGTTTACCAAAAGTAACAATTGATTTCTACGATACCTTCATCTACATACAGTCGACCTCTAAATTATAGGCGGCAGTCAATCATCAGTGGATTGGTTTGTAATCGACATGCTTTCTGTGCAGACTCCGCCTCCACGGCGCAGTAGGTGCACAGAAAGCATCAGGTAATATCCAACCAATCAGCTGATTGCCTATAATTTAGTGTTCGACTGTAATGAGCCGTATTTTTTATAACGATTCCAAATAAAAGTTGATTGTTGCGTATATTTTCAGGTGGTACAACTCCGAAACAAAAGAATGTGAGCCGTTCATGTATTCGGGTTGCGGCGGATCGGACAATCGCTTCAGCTCCGAGCAGGCCTGCCGTAGGATGTGCACCGAACGTGTTGCGAAGATTGAGGCGTTCAAGCAACGGCGTCGCGAATGAAATACCAAGAAACAATTCAAACATGAAAGTGACCTTAAATCATAACTGTGTTGCAATAAGTTTAATGTTGAACCTTTTTTGTGTATGTACTGTACATATAGTGATCAGACACGTTCTGGTTTTTTAATAATATCATTCTCTGTCTTTTATTCACACCTAAAAGTGCAGATATTGGTAATTGTAAAACGGCGTAAATGTTTGTAACCACTTGTAAATGCTCAATTAACTGTTCATCAGAAACCAAGCAAACGTGCAATTGTTGTAGTATTTTGAATTCTTACTTTGCAACTACCTTTGTTTTAATTCGTCTGCAATTTTAGTCTAAAAAGAACAAAATTGTATCCTTTAGGAGTGTTGAAAGTTTATCTTGTAATTTTAATAACTGTATCACGGTTTTCCAGTGATGTGTTTATATTTGTAATGGGCCGTAATCTGTCATTTGTACATTTATAAATTGGGACCAATTTACGTAGCAGTGCGCGCACTCATGGGACTATTCCATATTTTGACAATGCCCTTTGAAATTAAAACGTACAGGTTTACTATCAACAGTACAACAAAAACAATGTCACATTTGTCCTGAGATTGAACGGCGCAGTGCATACACGCATCGTATCTCATACATATATATCTTCGATGTTTGTTTCACTTTTAATTTTTAAGACAAGGTTGTGTGCGTAAATAAAAGCAACAAAATAGTTATCGTCGAAACCTTTCCTTATTTTTAAACTGACCTACAATTACTACTCACTGTATTTACGGTTTTTTTCTTCTTGTCACAAAAATGAAAATAATGTCATCTTAAAGCTAAAGCACCATAAAACGGCATTTACGTTTTTAAAAACTTTGTGTATGTACGGTAAATGCATTATTACACCTGCAGCACATGTTTGCTGTCGCTGGTAGCCTTTAGGTACTAACTATTTTTATTTTTCTTCCCTTTTCACATTCAATTTCGCTCACAAAAACACGCAAAATCGCGTAACAAAAGAACAAAAGTTGAACGAAAGGTTTGCGATTTATATGCATTATATAGCCAACATGTGACAATCAGCCATGGGCTCAGGAGACAACACACCGCAGGTAGGTCACCGCTGTAACGTTGCTTTGATTACAACATCAAAAAATCAACATGGTGAAAATAGTGAAAGTGAGCAATTTCAATGTGTGTGTGTTGTTTATTTGCCTGTTTGTGTGTGTTTGGCTGCAACACACACCAACAAAACGGTGCAACATGTACATGTTCATACATACATATGTATATGTCGGCTAGTAGTGTGCCGATCGTACCAATTACCCTTGACCTCCGATATACACTCGATGCTGTTGTCTGCACATTATCAGCTATATGCTGCTGCATATGCATGCGCCGTTACAGACGCAGACATTGGATGGAAGAAAGTATGGTGCAATATTGCAAAAAAAGCAAAAACGCACATGGACAACGGGAAAAAAGTTACTAACATGCAAACACTCTGCATGTGTATCAAGAGTATGTGCACACGTACATGTACATACAATGGTTGTGATAAACGGATTTTATATGATAATCGCAGACGCCTGTTTTAGCAGCGGGCAATTAGACTTTTCTCCGTGTTGTAACAGCGATACATGTTTCTCTTTAAAACACTACAGAAAATGAAAACATCACTTTTACTTTCTTGCACGATACAATTGCATTGACGTGCAACAAACACCAACACACTACACATGCACCAGAGCGCCACCGCCTTTACACGTAACGTGAACGTGCTCGCTCACACTGGTTTGCTGATATGTTGCTGCTCGTTGCATGGTATGGTGGCTGCTGTTAATAGAAATCCGGCGCGTGAAAGTTTACCCAAAAACACACGCACGCGGATGTGCACATAAGATGTAGTGGTAATCCATATATCTGTTCGCCTGTGTTTTGAAATCAAACTTTAGTTGTATACTTTGTGACAAACAAACAGCACGAGGGTCAGCGAACTTGCATGGTATACGTGCGCACGCGTGCGTGTGTATAGCTGTTGTAGTCACTATATTCGCGAGATACATCTTTTCACGCGCACTTCGCCGGCGTGCGTGTGCGCACGAGACAGCATTTACAGCACACTGCTGGACCATGACAACACACAGCACACGCTTGCGAGGCTACAAAACTAGGTGACTCGACATGCGCGTTGAACGTGCGCACATATTGCACATGCGTCTGTCTCGCAGCTTATACAATCACCAGATACTACCATGCTGAAAAGTACGCACTACTGACAGAGTTCTATCGATATATATTATGCACATGTCAAAAAGCCATATCCACGCATGTTTCAGCGCGCGCGTTTTCTCACACTGCGCGTTTCTTGTATCACAGTGATATAGCGTCTCTCATGCATCTCACATGATCATCGCGTGTCGTGGATTTCTTTTTCGCTCAAACTCTTCTTCTGGTGTGTGTTTACCTCAATGTTCATGAGCATACATGTGCGCATTATATGGCTTTTGGACGTGATGTTCGTCTGTCTCGAATCTATCGGTGTGCAACGTCGAATCTATGTGGTTGTTACATGCGCATCGCGCTTGGCGTTGTGTTTTCTTTTGCCTGGTTGTGACTTTGACTTTGCCCATTGCG
>JASANC010004587.1:0-70000 GCA_030248135.1 Theristus sp. LFF4_11
AATGCTCTCACTGGTTTGTGCTAAGGTGTTTCGAGCTGAAAATTGGAACACTATTAGAAAACATTTGGAGGTTTTTCTGACCAAATTTTTGTTATGGTATGTTGCCCCTATCACTCACTACAGAAGAATATCTGGAAAACATGAAAAATCGACAAATGTTGTGAAATGCACAGGGTTGATTTAGCTGTAACAAAGGGACCTCGTGTTTTAAAATTTGGAACACTTGTTAGAACACTTTGGGAGTTTTTTGTGATCAAAAATTTTTTTGGCTTACACGTAAGTTCATTTTTACAGTGTAATTTTCAAAAAATAGCAATTTTTGACAAAAAACACTGTCCATCCATAATCTCACTGTTTATCATTGCTCATAAACGATCTTCCGAACTGATGTATCGTCACGCGGTGTCAAATTGAATCTTTTACGAAATTGCCGAACCACTGTGGAAAAGTTATTCGCATGTTCCCACCAATTGGCAGACCAGACTCGCTGCTCTGCCGTCCACTTAACCATGATGGCAGCAAAGACTGAAAATGGAAGTGCATCTCTCACTGCAGAAAAACAACCAGTCTGCTATGGTAAAAATATCAGAGTGGCAAATTTTGTGCATTAAAAAAGGAAAAAGCAATTTGGATTTGAAAAGATGAATTCGCATCTGTTCTGAGCAGAACCGCTTACGCACACTCAGACTTGAAGTGAAACATTGGAGTGATCAAAAACTGTTCAAATGCAACTCAGTATTCGGCATTTCTAAGCTGCTTTAAACTCATATTGCTTTTTTTCATCTTTTTTTGTGTTGTGAACATCAGGGGTTTGTCACCAACGTTCATTCTTTTGATCTTTGTTACAGCTAAATCAACCCTCTGCATTTTACAACATTTGTCGATTTTTCATATTTTCCGGATATTTTGCTGTAGTGAGTGATAGGGGCAACATACCATAACAAAAATTTGGTCAGAAAAACCTCCAAATGTTTTCTAATAGTGTTCCAATTTTCAGCTCGAAACAACTCAGCACAAGCCAGTGAGAGCATTTTAGAATTGGAACCTTTTTTGGCTCACCCTGTATTACTCTTATGTACTTGTATCCGTGTGTGTGTACCACATCAGAGACTTGAAAAGAGTTGTCGAGCCAAGTTTCTCACTGTTTACACCTATTAGCCCATATTCCACCTTTTTATTTGTCTCCCGCATTTTTAGATAATATTCTGACTTTTACATAAGCCCCGAAGGTCGGACCAACAAATTCACAATTCGTTGGGCACACATTTTTCTGAACTTTGCATTCGGCAACAACACAGGTTTCTCATTTTTCGTTTTGGACCTATTTAGACTATGCTATTTTTACGGCTGATTCGCCCGAAATCGTCACGATTCAGTATGTAGAGTGCTAACATAATAAAACTAATACAAAATAACTGATCAGCGCATTGAATTACCCCGGATTACACCAGTTTCTCATTTTTTTTTGTTTTTGAACCGATTTCGCCAATTTCTACGGCGATTCGTAGGAAATCGTTACGATTCAGTATCTAGAGTTGCTCACAAAAAAGGTAACCCAAAATCCGTGATCAGCGCATGGAATTATCACCGACTACAGCAGTTTCCCATTTTTTGTTTTTGGACCGATTTCGCCAATTTCCACGGCCGATTCCCGCTTATTCGTCTCGATTCAGCATATAGTGTTGCTCATTTAAAAAACTAACACAAAATCCGTGATCAGCGCATTGAATTACCCTAGAAAACGCCGTTTTCTTGTTTTTCGATTCTGGAACGATTTCGCCAATTTCCACGGCCGATTCGCCCGAAATCGTCACGATTCAGTATGTAGAGTGCTCGCATAAGAAAACTAATTTAAAATACGTGATCAGCGCATTGAATTACCCCGGACTACATCACTTTCTCATTTTTTTGTTTTTGAACCGATTTCGTCCATTACCACGGCCGATTCGCCCGAAATCGTGACGATTCAGTATCTAGAATTGTTCACATAAGAAAACTAACCCAAAATCCGTGATCAGCGCATTGAATTACCCCGGACGACACCAGTTTCTCATTTTTTGTTTTTGGACCGATTTCGCCAATTTCCACGGCCGATTCGCCCGAAATCGTCACGACTTTGGTTATTTAAAAAATGCTATTTCTTTATTTTCTTAAAAAATAAAAGTCAAATTCAAACTCTCCGTTGTTGGTTACCCCTGCAAACTATTTTATTTGTCAAATAACGGTTTGGTTCACGCGCAGAAATCGCAAATACACTTCAAAATAAGCATTTTTCGTAATTTTGTAGAATCAAGCTAAATTTTGAGCCTTGGAAAGCATCGGAAAAAAAAATGAATGCGAAATTTGAAAATCCCAAAGATTTTTACCCTAGAAAATGTTTTTATCCTAACAGTCAGAATTTTTTTTATATCCCTGAAACTGCGCACACATTATGACATAATCGAAAAAGGGGGGGGAGAAGAAGAAGAAACACCTCGTTCAGAATCACCAAGAAAAAACTTCTCGTGCACACAGTGTATCTATGGATTGTCTACCTGTGTGCCACAGAAAAAATTCTCAGCTCCTTTTATGTTCACAATGCGAGGCACAGTAAGTTTGGAATTTTTGCGCGAACGAACCGTGGGCCTATTATGCCTGCATCCGCTGCCCGCTTTGCTCGCGAATGGGCATGATAAATAAAAAGTATGTTTGCTTAAACCTGTCACTTTTTGCAGATTACAGAGACCGCGAAAGTTTGAATAGCAGCGAGAATAACGAATGTATCTGGTTTAGTTGCTGCACCAAAACACCGCATTTGTGGCTAAATACCGTAATGTCTTGCATATAAGGTTCCTCCCACTTATAAGACCCCCACTCAAAAGTGGGCGGAGTGTCACACGGCGGGAAACCAAAAAATTCAAATTTTTGATTCGGTCAAAATCCCACCCCGTTTATAAGGCCCGGACTTCCTAATCTTCGCTTTATAAGACCTCCTCCCACTTAAGGTTGTCACACAAAATTACACTTTTTTTCAGAAATTTTTGATTTTCAAATTTATATAAGGAGACCTCATATGCAAGACTTTACGGTAGTCTTTCATCAACTCCGATATCCCGTTCTTTAAAATGGCGCGAGCTCCGTGTTCAGCAAAATAGGAGACAGTTTTAAACAAGCATACTGCACAATATGCAACTGTTGAATGCCTGAAGTTTTTTCAATGTCTTCGTGCTTTACAATGTACACCTGCTGTTGCACGCAACACAGCAAGCAAACACACTGGCAACAATACGCACACGCAGTGTTTACATAACGCAGTTTGTGTGTGTCACCGTACATATGTTGTTTGCAGGCTTAAACACACCTTCCTTAATATGAAGCATGCATTACATGAATTTTCTCTTAATTTTTCACCGTCAAGCTCATCAAGTTTTTTTAAACATTTATTTTCGCCAAAAAAACAGCACATGCCAAATCATGACTTGCAAAAAAAACAGGCACCACGCGCGTTTCAGCAGACGCTTCTGAATATACTGTGCACAAATGCTGCGGCATATACGCGCATAAGCTAGTATATATCGATTAATTTCATGTACACACACACACACACATACATAATCTGTATATCGTGTGCATGTGCGTGTGTGCACATGTGTATTACTGGCGGTGGATGTGGGCGGCTCGCAACAAAGAGTGCAAAGGAAAGCCGTTTCCCTCCCCACCCTCTCACTGCCCCCTCACCTCCCTCAACAACTCCGTGGGTCACCATAGTCACCAGCGGCACTACAGGCGGCGGCGTAGGCATACTGTTGAAGTTTATGTATATTAACCGCGAACAAACTACACTTTTGAAACCATATGGATGTTGATGTGCATCATAACTAACCGTTTAATCAGAAACCTCACAAACGTCTCTGGTGGATTATGATTTTATAATGTGGTCTTTTTGATTTCGAAAAATGACCGCAGGAGCTCAGGAGCCATTTCAAGCCATTTGGACAAAGAAAATGCAGAAAAAAATGATTGCTGACATACGACAGTGACCACGGTGACTCTGTCCGGTTTTCAACACAAAAAAAAACTTTCCGAACATGACACTTCCTCCCTTGTGATATCGTGTCAAGACGCAACACGCATACTGTACTCTGTGACCGAACCGGATCGGCACAACGCATTGCAAGTGATAACACGAGGCGTCGGCGTCCAAGTGCGCCAACCCGAATGTGACTAGAAGATTACACGTTTCCTCTTGATATGATTTCAATTTCTTTTAGGTATCCAGAAGTACCGAGACCAGCCCATCCTGATAATCCCATGGTAATAATACTGTAGGTTATCGAGAACCAGATTTGTAGGTTATCGAGAACCAGATTCGAGACTTTTGTTAATCATCATATGTGTCTATAGATTTAAAAAATGCGCGCAACTATGCGGCCGATTCCCAGCGGTCACACACAGACAGTGTTTATATGTGCTGACAAGCACATGTACATTTGTGCATACATGTTTAGCGCAATGTACATATGCATGTTGTGGTTGTGCGCAAGTTTCGCGTATGCTATTGGGTTATTATGTACGTTTCGCTATGCGGTTCACCGAGCTAAACTGAAGCTAAAAGGTACAGCGCCATATGCTGCGCCGACGTCGGCAAATATGTTTGTGACATGCATCTGGGCAATGTACATGTACATACATTATACTGGTTTGAAAAAGATATCCATTCGAGTTCTGTTGCTGAAAAGTCCTAAGTCAGAGCATTGCAAGCGATTTTCGTTTTCTTGACGCTTGCGCTTGCCACCGATCTATCTGATTTTATTCTTTTCCGTCAGCAACGATAAACTTTCATTTCAAAATTCCTGAAAATTTTTTTTTGAACGTTTCTGTCGGTGAACTTGATTATGATCCGGTTCACAATCAAATCACTGTGCTTTTGCAACACAGCCAGTTCATTTCGATTTCATCAACCAGATTTTGATGTTTTCAACCAACTTTCATTGTTTACACAGTGCCCTTCCATGTGAAGAAGTCCGATTTGGTTTTTTTTGATCTTTTGTTTTTTTTCCTGGCAGTTGGTGTCTTTTTTGCGGAACGGTCGGTACACAGCGGTCGACTCTAAAGGACGTTCAACGTCAAACATACAGTTTAGCCCTAAATTTCAGGACATTAACAATATATTCACATTGATATCATAATGGTAACGATGCATGATTTGCTTTCAGTGCAGGCGGTTCTGTTTTTAGGCGAAGTCTACCCTGAATAAAAGCAAGCATCACGTGATCTGTCTTGTTGATCGGCCGGTTGGTTAGACCAATAAGTGAGGCCAATTCAAATGCAGCCAATCAGGTCAGTAGTGCCTAGGTTCTCAGGTCGACTGTGCAAATATCGAGTTTGACTATTTCTCGCCCACGCTGAACAAAAAAAGCAAAATCATGGCGCAGTCATATCCGTCTACTTTTTGTGTGTAAGAAAGAGCGTTTTCAGCGCCAGAGACTTTTTGAAAATTAGCGTCCGTATGGACGTCCAGGGCACGTATTATCTTTCATTTTGGTCCCGGTTCTTTATGCCTTTGCACACAGGGATAGGAAAAACGTTTCAAGAATCCGCGGGAATTCAAAATTGGGTTACGGTAGCTGACGAAAGACGTCGGATGACGTCATGCGTCTGGTTTGGTGTCCGGCTTTTCCCCAACGCGTGAAACTTTTGTGCACGCGGTCTTCCTGTAACGATAATAGCTGCAAAACCCTGTAACTCAAAGCCATTGAGGGACGCCCCCATATCTGGGCGTCATGTTGAAAAATCTGCTATTTGTTTTCAATTGAAAGAAACACACCAGTTGGCTCCTTTTTGATACTTTTTCTAAAACTCTGATGAGATCAGGCGCTTTGCAACAAAACAGACGCCCTGAATGACGCCATGATGTTTACGCCGGAGCCAACATGCCATTTTGTCAAACGCGCGTTGTTTATGTTGGAATGGCGCCTTGTCAACGCTGAGCTGTATGGTTCCCGCTGGCCTTCCCCGCACACACCCACACCCACTATCACGCATTTTTTTCCATGCTTCAACACATAAAAATGCCGTTATGCTTGGCTCGCAAATCGCGCGATGTTTTTCCCGTGTTTTTGCCAGCAACGGCCCGGCCCGCCCCCACACGAAAAAAAATGACACTCGCTCGTCAGCGACCAATATTTGCTTTTTTCTCTTTCCCCTGCTTCATGTTTTTGCTGTTTTCTGTGCATTGTGTTCGGGCGTTTGCATTATTACTTTTTTCTTTTTCAAGTTTCTAAAAATACACATTTGCTTTTGAGGAAAACGAAAAAGAGAAGAGTCACCACAGACACTTGGATCCGTTTAGAGTTCTTGTTTGTTTCGGAATGTTTATGAAATTTCTTTGTGTTCTGTATACAGAGTGGTCCAAAAGTAGTGGGTGCAACTTTGAATCGCTCTAACTCGCCAACGGTTGGACCATTTGAGCTGGAATTTTAGTCTCTTTCGTTAAAAAACTCAAACTTAGACCTCTGCAAATTTTTGGCCCAAAAGAGCCAAATATTTCTCCTGTGCGGAAACAAAGTTTGAAAAAAAACGAACTTTTGCATGAAAACAGCATTTTTGCATATAAGGTCTCCTCATATGAATTTGACAACCAAACATTGTTGAAAAAAATGGAATTTTGTGTGACAACCTTATAAGTTGGAGGAGATCTTATTAAGCGAAGATTAGGAATTCCAAGCCTTATAAACAGGGGTAAGACCAAGTCAAAATTTTGAATTTTTCAGTTTCCCGCCGTGTGACATTCCGCCCATATTTGGGTGGGGGGGTTTATAAGTGGGAGGAACCTTATATGCAAGACTATACGGTATCTTGTATTTTGGCCCCGAGACTCCATATGCGCACATAGGTAGGTACACAGTTTCATGCACGACTCGGGAATTCAAAATTGGTAAAAGTTATCCGACAATGTAGTCCCTAAATAGGGCCGAATCCCTTGGGCGATTTTGAATTGGCACATAAAGCTTGAAACTAGTTTTCATACCACGTCTGTAAACCCACTGAGTCGCAGAGCCCAAAAAATTGATATGTTTAACCGATTTTTTTAGTTCTGCGACTGAATGCGTGTGCAGAACGTGGAAAGAAAACTAGTTTCAATATTTATGTGGCAATTCAAAGTCGCCTAAGTGACTCGGCCCTATGTAGGGGACTTTGAATTCCCACGTCATCCATGAAACTGTTTACCTATCTATGCGCGCATTGAGTTGCAAGATCAAAATAAAAGATCATACCTGTACACTGCACTGTTGTCTTCAAAATTTTGTCATTGACATTGACTGTTTCGTTTTGTTTTGATTATTCCGATCATTCCTTTGACTACCATCAGTTAGCATGCAGTTCACATTTTTACTGTGGGTCAAAAAAATAAAACACAGGTGGTTTCACATTTGTTAAATTTTCATTTGGAATACCCGCACATTTATTAATGCAAGAAACAACAGCAGAAAACAACTTTCATTTCTGCGCAGTAATAAACGATTGTTGGTCAGGGCTCATTTGGCACCATATTTCATGTTACTTCATTTTGCTTTCTAACATCCGTGAACATCTGCAGTTTTGTTTAAGAACTTGAAAAACACGGAGAACGAGAAGGACTACTGTGGGGTAGCACAATACAATGCACGCACACACAAGTCATCAACTGATTCTGAATTGCTAATTGGAAATACGAAACTGTATTCCATTCCTTTCCATCTCTTGCAAAAGGTCACCCAGTACGAACAACATGAAAAACGCTGATTTTGTCATGTGTGTGTGCGTGTGTGTGTGTGTGTGTGTGTGTGTAGGAGTTTCCCTGAAAAATTGAGGCCTTCGCTCGTACAGTGGTTGTGTCACAAATAAATTGGATTTTTGATCCAATCTAAAGAGTCATTGGTTTGAAAACGTAGGAGCCATGTGTGACGTCATAAACACCATTGTGAGGGTGCCTAGCCGTGGGGTGCCATCTTTTAGAGGGGTGGAGGGGACTAAGGCATCGCCCTCTTATACAGTATCTTGTGCTAGGGGTGTCCGATTGCTAAAGGGGTGGGAAACCGGGTATGTGTCCGTTGTAGAGGTACATTGCACATTGCATGGGTCTCGGGACCCCCGCCCCACCACACTCTTCTTTGCTAAAACGTACCATACTTGATGCCATAAGTGGTACCAGAGAGCGTAAAAATGCTGAACGTTTCTGAGCACCACACTCACTGTAAAAGCTCTTTTATTGGTGGGAAGCATTTTCTAGCCAATGGCAACATCATCGACGTGTTCTCGCAGCTTTTCCGTGCCGTACACTGAATGGTCAGAAGCTTCACACTCTGTTTTTCAACTGCTTACAACCACTGCCCGAACAACGCTGCTCTGGTGCTTTTTTCACATGGTAAGTTTGGTGCTGAGAAAAGGCGCTTATTATTTTAATTTTACGCTATAAGGTATCACTTGTGGTTTGGTATCCCTGATATCAAGTATGGTATTTCTATTTAGCGTGTTTTAATTCATGCGCTGACCATTGTTCACTGAAATCTTCTGTCGCAGCTAATTGCGAGGTGGTGTGTACCAGGCTAGCTCTAGGGTCAAGCAGCATGAATTACTGATGGGTCTGGGAAAAGCAAAAGAAAGTTGCAGTAGACATGAGTTTGCATGCAATTGTGAAGAGTAGAGACATCATTTTTGCTAATCAGTATATTTTATTTCCAGTCAGTATATTTTATTTATTATTTATTACCAGCTACGGAACAATATTATATAAGATATTCCGTTGCGTTTTTTTCTGATACATTTTTTCGCAGTTGATGGTACGTAATATACAATGTAGAACCTTTCGACATTTTATGAAAGGTCATTACAGCATTACAGCTGTATGTATAAGCTTTAAAAACTGGAGGTGGAAAAGTTACATATACAGCTGTAGTTGTATCATGGTTTATATCATTAGCTATCTCGTGCAAATTCTGTACGTGCGTGTGCAAACTGCTTGCCACGCACTCTGCATCATCAGAGAGTCCATATGAAATGTCATCTCGGAAATGTCAACGTTTCCGTTGGAAAATGTCGAAAAATGTCTGCGTGCGTTGTAAGGACTTTTATTTCGACGACCTTTCATTTTAAGCGCATGAATAAAAATAGGAAACACGAACGCACAATCAGTATACCGTACATTCTCGGGCAGCTTTTCTTCGGAACAGCAAAGATGCATAATGGTGGGCGTTATGTATACTTCTTTTTTATTATCAATTTTTTAGGTTCTGCGACTCTGATGCGTGTGCCGACGTATGTAGAAAGGAGCGTAATTTCAACCTTCATGTGGCAATTCAAAATTGTCTAAGTGACTCGGGAAATCACTTTCGACAATTTTGAATTCACGCATCGTGCCTGAACCTGTTTACCGATCAATGAGCGCATTGAGTCTCGGGGTCGGGACCCAAACAAAAGATAATATTATTATGTATTATTTATTTTGAAGGGCGCTTGTGTGCCAGTGGTTTTTCACTACACGCGTGTTCCGTCGACTCGTCTCGTGAGATTTCTCCCTCTCTTGTGTCTTGTGGGAATTGGAGCCTAAAGAGCAGGACAACAACAGCACATGTACATTTTTTACAAGCGTCTAAATGACTTTTCTGAGTTTTTTGTCTGAGTCCACCCCTGACCTTGCGCACCGCGCCTAACAGCCGAGCATTTACGATATTTCTAAAAATAATTCATTGTACGCAAAAAACAGGTAAAAACTATGGCCTATTTTTTTAAACGTGTCCCACTGAAATGACGTCATGTGCCTCAAAACATGCGCTTGTCGTTCACAGCAAACCAGACTATCCGTTTATCCCATTTCTTCCCGTAAACAAATGGTGAATGTCGAATCAGTCACACCAAACTGAAATTTTAGTGCCTGTACTTTGACAAACGGGCGTTTCTAAATAAAATGACGTCACGTTAGTCCGGACACGTTTGAATAAATCCACAATACTAGGAAAGCATTGGTTACACATGTGTTTCAGAAATATATTTCATTGACACTAAACTTATTGGTCACCTAAACTCGCTTGTATTCTCATTGAATGGGCAGTGCTAAGTTTTGCAGCATCACATCTGCTCTTGTGCGCGTGCGTCATATCTGGATTTTATCAACAGCAAATGGTCGGTATCGTTTTCAAGTCATTTCATTTCATTCGTCAACAAACAACGCAACCAAAGAACGAGCGTGAATCAACTTTCGATTGAAGAAAATGCCGCTTTCTATCGAAATTAGCCTCTCATTTTCTTGCAGTCACGCGCGGTGGCTTCGCTCGTTTTGCATAACAGGGTGATTCAAACTGATGTCCAATGTCTGCGCCACCCTGTTTTTACTTGCATTTTCATCGTCTTTGAATTATTTGTTGTATGAAACATATTGTTGCGTGATTATCGAGTAGTGATCTGGAGCAAGCCTTTCTGATGAGTTCCGTGCTTTATTTTTTCATAACTTCAAAATTAAACTTTCTCAAAGCATGCTTTTGACTGATATGACGCGTCTGCGCGTGCTGTACATTTTTTTATTTTAGATTTCATTTTCAGTTGAACTCGTGTTCTGTTTCTGTTTCACTATTCATATAAAAACAAACAAACACAGCTGAGTGAAATACAAACCAAAGCGGAGTTCGACAGTTTTGCTTTTCCAGCCAACTGACAGAGAGTCAGCTGACTGGAGAAAGAGAAAGACATAGAGGAAAATTTGCGACTTTTGCAGTTACATGCTGCCAAAATTCATTTTGAAAGCAGTTTTTTGGAAAGCAGTTTTTATAGCTTTAAGCTACACTACCATTGGGATTATGCTGGATATTGTTCCGACATGTATACTTTGTATTTAGTCTGGGCTTTCGATGATCATTTTCAAAAACAAATTCAATACACTGTATGTTTATCCAATATTTCACAATATACATTCACAAATTTTCCCATTCCATTATTACATTTGAGCGAACGCATTTTTTTTCTTTTGACACCAATTTGACACTCAGGTTTTGAAGTTTCATGGCAATATGGCATTTGGATTTTTTGCGCGAACCAGGCTCAAGTTTTCTTTTGCAGCAACATATTTCTCAGAAAATTCAATTAGGCTTTTATCAATGAAAAATTCAGACGACGAATTAGCTGTGATTTTTATGTCTCCGATCCGAACTATGCACATGCTGTTCATGCAGTTTTATTTGAGTTTCCTGCTTTTTCGCGAAATAAAATGAAATGGAATGGAAAAGCCATACTAGCACAGCAGCCTTTTTGACACAGTGATTATCTTTTGTAATGTTTTTTGTTCCTTGTTTCTACTTCTGGTCTGTTAAGTAGCATTCATGAAGCAGTATTCATTGACGCGTAGCTGTATGTATCTAGGCAAAACATAACTACGCGGTCACTAAATATTGCTTCATGAATGCCGCTTTATGATTCTAATCTTAATCTAATACCACCAAGTTTTCACGCTCAAACAAACTTTAAGTATAAACTCAAACAGACAAGCCAATCAGCACGCTATATTGAAAATGCAGAGAATAATCACTGAAGTGCATAATGTTCTGCTTCCTCAGAGCACTTGATCAGTCGCTTTTTAAAACTGTCATCACGAAGAGCCGAAAACCAGTTAAAGGCTCAGTTTAAAAGCTGCACCATTCAAAACCTATATACCTCAAAACACTGCAGAAAAATGTTCACAATAATGCACTGATACTCCTACACCACCCACAACAAGCAAACGGTATTGGAAAACTAGCTACAATAAAAAACACATAGCGCGTTTGTGCCTGGAGAACCCGCACGTAGACGTTTCACAACATAAAAGTTTTTGTTTCGCCTGATAAAAATTCCTTTGTTCGCGGTGAAAAACAGCTTTCGACTGATAAAAAACAAAAAAAATCACAGAGGATTTGTAAATCTCATTGTTTTCCGGTGTATATATCTGCTGGTGAAAAAAGGGAAAAAATTGAAGTGGACCATTAATTGAAGTTGAAGAATTGATTGACATGTATTCTTAACGTTGGGCGCCAGTCGCAAGCAGCTGATTGGTTGAAAACGCACAGATACCCGCTCGCTGTGTGGTGGTGGCTTTAGCTGGTTGTTGTTTTCTGTTTTGTTTTCGTTCCATGCCAACGTGTGAATGAACAGCATGTTTCTGACCAGGAAACAATTGGATTTTTTAAGTTCCATCATACCAACTCTTGGATTCGTAGAACAGCAAACAAAAAGTTTTGCACATTTTTTCTCCGGCTCAAGCTAACTATATGATCTCTCAAGTCGTTCGCCCGCTTTTTTGTTCGTGTCTGTGTTTTTTGTTGGTTCGCAGCTTCTCCACAGCTGGTGACGAGCGTTTTTTTTTTGTTTTTTAGACTCCAAATATATTTTTGAGTTTTTGGTCTGTCGTTTTAATCTGCTATTGTTTTCTGTTGGAAAACGTCAAAGAATTTTCCTCTTCTCCTATGTAGGCTGCACTGCGCCTACTCAAAAATTTTTTTGAACTTCCATCATTGGTAGCTCAACTAAAAATTAGCAGCTTTTCATGGTTTTGCACACAGCACAATGATTGCCATGCACACTACAGGGTGGGCCAAAAAAAAGGTTCCATTTTCAAACTGCTGTCACTGGCTGGTGTTTTAATATTATGAGCTGAAATTTTCAGCACAGATAAAACATATGATGCCATTTTACTGACAAAATTTTTTTTCCGATCTATAATTCCTAGCGCTCACTGTGGCAGATTTTCTAAAAAGCTCGAAAAATCAACAATTTGACTGAAATGAGTGCAAGAAAAAATTTGTATCAAGATGCGTGATTCAATTTTGAAACTGTTGCGAAGGGGACAAATGAGTCTTTTTGGATACCCGGGGTATTGATAGTTCAAATCATGCGCTCAGAGTGGAAAGGTCTCACACTGGAATTGCATTTGAGCTGCTCGAGCGAAATTCTGATGTTTCACAGCGGACTCGAGTCAGCAGCCATGCGACTGCGACAGAAAGAATTGTTCAGTTGACTTTTTGTTTTGTGTGTTGCTCTATCTGTTAATTTGTTTCTTTTGAAAAGTTTTTCTGCGGTTTGAATAAAAACAGTGTTTCAGTTTCAGTTTTCTGCAGTTTCGTCATGGTTAAGTGGACAGCAGAGCAACGGGTCTGGTATGCTATCTGGTGGGAGCAATCTAAAAGTTTTTCTGCAGTGACTCGCCAGTTTCGCGTAAAATTCAATCCAGCCGCTGCCGTACGAGAACCTTGATCATGATTTGGATGTCTATGAGCAATGATTCGTTGTGAAATTCTTGGTTAAAAATCCGATTTTTTTTAATTTGGAAATTTTTAAACATTGTGCTGTAAAATTGAATCTACTTGACCAAACTAGATAAAAATTTTGTCAGGAAAATGGCATCACATGTTTTATTAATGCTGAAAATTTCAGCTCATATTATTGAAACACCAGCCAGTGACAGCAGTTTAAAAATGGAACCTTTTTTTTGGCCCACCCTGTATTTTGTTAGGTAGCACCACAAATTACGAATTTGTTCATGCAGTAAGTGTTTTCTCTCAGTGAGGGAATGTGAGAGTTCGGAATTTTTTCCCAGCCATATTTTCAAACCATAGTTTGACGCCTCGGTTGCAATTTGCGGCAAAGCGTGGCGCGGTATATACGATCTGCAGACTTAAAATATTCCATTCATGAGTTTTATGAGATAATTTCGGTTTTACAACCAATTAACCACAAAACGTTTTGTTTTGTTTTGTTCTGTGTGTGTTTATTTCTCTTATCATAAAATTTCCTTCGCGAAATATGTATACGCAAGTCGTGGTTAAGAACAGACGAACAAAGAAAAAATTTCAGTTGAAAAAAAGAGAAGGAACACACATTGTGTGCAGAAAGATAGTCTTCGTTGTTGTGTTGAAAGTTGTAATCAGCTGTTTTTAAACACTTTTCCCGTTAAGTTTGTCTGCTTCTCTTTTTCCCGTCGAAGGGGCATATTGGGTTCTTTTGCACAATTTCTGAGTTTCTGTTCTGCTTGTAATGTACGAACATGGTTTAGACAGAAAAATTCATTCCATATCTTTCGGTTTTATAAGCCAGGAGTTTGTTTGTGATTTGTCTCATGTCTGATTTTCGCTTGTCGCATGTCATGGAAATTCTGTTTCGGTGCACTCTAAATTCTAGGTTGCTCAAAAATAATTAGGCGTGAAACTTGACTCATTATTACTCGCTGTTCCCCTATGTGAAAATAACAAAAGCTGTTGACTTGTTGAACACATAACAGCTTTAAAAAATGACTCACGAAAATGACACTTGCCAAAATCATATCATTCTTTCGATGTTCCACCAGGCAACACGATTAAGCAACTTTTTGTCAAAGTAGAATATTGTCGAAGCGGAAGCAACTTCAATGATGTATATGTTGATAGAAAGCGAATACTTTTCAATAAATATGGTTACCTACTGAATGGTTGGTTAGCAATTAGCTTAGCATTGCCCAGAAATGTTTTGCTGAATCATGTGCACATAATGAATAAATAAGTTCGTTGCTCACAACGCGCGCTTCATCTAAAACTGATATTTTACTGACCGAGCATGAATTGCACATGTAATTTTTTAATTGAAATTCGTCATAAAATAATTAACTGCTGGCCTATATCAATGTTTTCCTCGGAAAGACAAGTTTATTGTATTTTATTTGGTGTCGGAGAATAATACCGTAAAGCCTTGCATATAAGTACAGTGATCTTGGCAGGACGGAACCTTGAGCTTCAACGTGATCGTGTCATCTGTTGGCCCACCGTCAGATTTTCTACTCCGCCACATTTGTCGTCGTCGATGTGTTTCTTTTGCTCATGAGTTGTGATTTGCTACATTGTACACTGTATTTGCTGTTCAACCAGTCAATCAGTCTTTCATTTCGATTTTTCTTTCTCCTTTATTACCATAATCAACGTTTTTTTCTAAATCGATGTTTATTTTTTTAATGTCGTCGCCCTAAAAGTCAAATAACGTTGTCGCACCCTTTCAGCACTTTTTCGGTGAAAAAATAGTGCTTCACACGTACCCCATGTGGGCTACCCCCCAATTTAAAAACCCCCCCGGGGGGTTTTCGAAAAAAAAAACAAGCAAGAATAAATATTTCTATATATAAAAAAAAGGTTAAAAAAAAAAAAAAAAAAAAAAAAAAAACACGCCCCCCACCACAGCACCCAACCCACCCCCCCCCCCCCACAAAAAACAAAACAAACAAAAAAATACACAAAAAAAAAAAAAAAAAAAATAAAACACCAAACAATAAAAAAACAACAGAGAAAAGACAACTTCTTTTTTTTTTAAAAACCCCCCCCCTCTTTTTTTTTTTTAAACAAAAAATTCCTAACGGTTTGCTATTTGTATTGTTGTAAAACAAAAATAATGTTGATTATATATTTTTTTTTTTTGTTTTTTGGTGTGGTGTTGTTTTGTTTGTTGTTGTGTATGGCTTCATCGAGTCTCTCATCTTGTTTTCTTGAGGATTGTTATACTGTTTCTCAGAAATTAGTCTGATCATTTTTGCACGTTAACGAGTTTTCTTTTTCAAGAATGCCAAGATAATTCCCAATCGTGTGTGCAAGGGATGAGAAAGAATAAACCGAATAACACAGCACGACGAATCAATTAGTTTAGAAAAACACCGCACATTTGACACACAATTGGGTTTCTGAACGTCTTTTGCCTTTCATTCAAATTTCGCGCGCTATCTGCACCCTGAAGGCAGCTGCCACGTTTATTCGGCCATTCTCGCACCGTGTTTCCTGGGTTAAGCGTGTGGGCGTATCACTGGAGAGCGTCAGCAAGCATTGCCAGGATTTGCTAGACAGTTTCTCTCTGCGCAAAAAGTGCAAACACGCCCGCTTTTTCCACTATTCATGTTTTCATGCGTGCGAAACGTGATACCGGTACTGACAGGTAATTTCATGTTAGTTTTGTTAAATTTTGATTCCTGTAGTACACTATTTGGCCTTGTTCGCAGACGTGAAGTCACACACAGCACATAACAACACACAACACATGGTGGTGTATTTGGATTCTCTATTTCTATTTTAACACTTATTTAATGGGCATTTATGAATCAGTATTTAGTGCCCGCGTAGCTATAACACAGCCAGCCGTCACTAAAAACTGCCTCATAAATGCCGCTTTTAATTGCTTGCTACTGTGTACATTGTACCCTCTGCAAAACTGTCACCAAAAGAGGACCAACCCAGCCATGCGAATCATGATGGGGTTGAAATAACGGTGCAATTTTTTTCGTGCTGCGTGTGTGGAATTAAATTCGCTTGAAAAGTTTCTGGGATCTTTTCGTGGGCCTACCTGCTTATACACGGGACATTTTGAAAATGCCAGTTCTATTTTTATGAAAAAAACGTCCACCTGCCACCAAATTCACTGAACTTTCTTCCCACTCAGCCGCAAATGAATTTATTATTTTTATTCAATCACCACCTTGTACATGCATGCAACTAGCTGTTAAGCGAATCACATTCTACAATTACCGTATATCTATGCATAACATGTGACGTCACCACGAAAACGCTTATTTCTAGAAAACACACGTACGCAACAACCTTTCCAAACTTTTTTGTGAAAAAACTAGTTATAACAAAAAATTTTGCAAAAACACGCACGCGGGGCACAAGGACACGTAATTTTTCATCACACCAACTTTACCCAATTACCGGTGTAGGTGTTCTGGAAAGAATTTTGAAAAAAAAATTCGCGAAGAAAAACATCCAAGTGGTGTCAAAAAGTGCTTGAATAAAATCGGAACAAAAGATTAATAAGCATAATAACTACACATAACTAAGAAAATTAAAAAAAAATATGCTCCGGTTGGCCGAGATTCTGATTGTTGAAGCACCAACAAAAAGAGTGAGCACGGGAACGAAAATTCAGTGGCGCTTTGGCGCGCCGGAGTCGTGCGAAAATCACGCAATCATGGTAAAGTCCTATAGTTTGAACATCATGTAAATCCGTTGTAACACGCAGTAATGTTCTAGCACGGCCACAAACAAACACACAGGCACCCATGTGCGCGCGCCTGCTGCAATATAGAATGTGCGCGCTTGTGTTTGTTTGCGCGCGTGTTGTTTTCGCAGTCATTATAGAACCGAAACACACATGTGGCATGTGTGTATGTCATGTGTTCTTGTTCAATTGCAAACCTTAGTGTTGCGCAATCTTCTCGCACACGCGAACAAACACACTGGCAAATACACGATGTCACTGCATACAGCGTACTTGCTGATGATGAGTGCAAATGCAAAGACCTCATGGGGCATTCATGAAGCAGTATTTAGTGACGCGTAGCTGCGTTAAAACATTAAATGCGGTCATTAAATACTACTTCATAAATGCCGCTTCCAGACGAAAGGGCTTCACTTTGCGTGCGTGTTTGCGTGTTGTTGAAGCTCTATCTGTGCATGTGTGACACATTCTAATAAACAAACTATGAATGATTTACACCTTTTTTGATTGCCTGATAAATGCTGCCTTACAAATTTTATGTTTGTCATTCGCCGACAAATGATTCATTGGTTGCTTGTTGTTTTCTGTTTCAATTGCACCTGCCAGAGCGAATAATGCCACATGTTTTAACATTCTCACTCATTCATTCTTATCAACACTTCATTCTTTCGTCTGTGTCATTTGCAGCTGCTGTCTCTGAAAAACCATCCGATTGATTCATTTTCTGTCGCTCAGCCAATATTGAATTAAAGGAGTTAAATACACAAACTGTAAAATTCCGGCACGAAGATATGAATCAGAAAACTCACTTTATTCTTAGTTCTTCTCGCAATGTTGCCGTCTGTCAAGTTCCGTATTCACCCATAAGGGACAATCAACGATGTAGACGCGTCAACTAGTCAAAACGATACGTATTCCATTTGATTCCAACTCGTTCGTTTCTCAGGTTTTGTTTCTCGTAAATTTCTCGAATTCCAGGCGACATCAGCATCATCATCATCATTGAAGAGCCTTCTGAAAACGCCGACAAAAATGGCGAACACGCCAACGATTGGCACGTCAGCGGTGGTGTCAATCAGCGACACCACCGAGAGCCGCAGCAGTCATCCGTCATCAGTGGCCGCCAATAACAGTAATTCGAACTTGTCGCCAGCTCACTATCAGCTCACTGAGCAAATACCGACACTGAAACTGCCGGTCAGTCTAGCGCCGTCCGGCGACGGCGGCGCCGATTTCGACACGCCCACGGCCGACGTTCAACGGTCGACCGAATCGATCGGCGGTGGCGTCGTCGAACGTCCGACGAACATCATGGACACGAGTACTGCGCCGGCGATCAGGTCACTCGATCAACACCACCACCAGCAACAACAGCAGCGTCATCATCATCATCATCATCATCGGTTCGCACCGTCGGCGTCGCCATCGACCGCCAGTCAAGCACTGTCAATTGACGACGCTATCCATCAGCAAACGGCAGCAGCGCCACCACAGTCGCAGATCGACGGCCCGCTGCCTATGCACTCGCCGGGAAGCGGTGTCATACGACCGGTCATTCGCGAACAGGTACATGCAGGTGCAGCGTGTTGCAAAAAACCACAATAGACAAAACGGGCTCGTTCTTCAGTCTGATTAAGAGTTTTTTGGGTGAAATTTAAAAACGCTGCTTGAATGTTTCATATTTCAGACCAACACATTGAAGCAAACTCGAAAACAAGCCGTTTTGCCAATTGTAGTTTTTTGGCAACACTCTGTATATTCGATTGATTCAACACTCCAGGATAACAAAATGCAAAAGTCACTTGGTAGTTTTCTGAATCATTGGGAGTAGAATCCCTGTCATTGAATAATGGAGACACTATGAAGAAGACTGTCTCATTAGAGGCGACACAACAACGTAACGAAGCTTCTTAGATAGTTCCCATTAAGTCTTTTTTTCCTAAAGTGACTCACACGCACAGCATTATGTTCGCTCCTCCAGGGCCCGTCCGACCCGAGCAGTCCGACCACGCCGAACAGCAGTCGACTCCGGCGTCCATCTCCGCTGACGCCGGAGGCAATGCGGCGCATACATCTGCTGACGGCGGACGCCGCCTACTACAACAACACCTTGAACTACAACGCGTTGTTTCCGTGCGACCCAACGGCGACCAGCAGCAAACTGTCGCCCGGTTCGCCGAACTATCCGACCTCCGATCTCGGCAGTTCACCGCGTAGCAGCATCAGTCTGATATCGCCGAATCAACCGATGGCCGGCGGCGGCGTCGGTGGTGGCGGCGCTCTCGGCGGCGTGCACGGATTCTCGGCGTTTCGCGACGCGAAAAAGTCTAGCAGCGATTTCACGGATGTCGATTCGGACATGTGCAAGGTATGGGGGTGGGATAGGCGTGTGCTGGTCAGGAAACTACATACAGTCGAACTTTAAATTATGGGGAATCAGGTGATTGGTTGGGATTACAGTATTCATGCTTTCTGTACAGAAATTGTTGCGGAGGCGGAGTTTGCACAGAAAGCATGCATACCGTAATCCCAACCAATCAGCTGATCCCCTATAATTTAAGAGTTCGACTGTACATAATTTGTGTTTTGGTTTAGTTTTTGTTTTCTGTACGTGTGTGCGTACGAACGTTGACTCAGGTTGACAAAATCAATCCTGTGTTCCTTATGCATTGAGATCGTCCACTCCACACGACATGATTCCTGTGTTGGGTATGGCACTTGTTTTGCACCAAAAGCCAAACATGCCGAGTCAAACCATTTCTGCCGCGCTTCAACCGACGAAACCCACTCGTCTTTTGCAGGACCTGCTGAGTCCGCACGGTCTGATGCTCAGTCCGGCGCCCTATTCGCCGTTCTCCGACTCGGCGTTCGGTGAGCACCGCAGCGAACACTCGCCGAATCCGTGCTCCTATCAGTCGTCAACGTACGGTGGCTCTGTCAACGGCGGCGGCGGCGGCGGTTGCTTCTCCGCGACGTCGTCGCCGACTGCCGCACCGCACCGCCTGTCCGCCTCGTACACGGCCGGTCTCGGCCTGATCGGCGTCGGCCAAAAACGCGGGCACGCCGACAGCGCTCGCAGCTCCGTCAGCTCGCAGGGCTCGTATTTCAGGTTGGCAAGTTTATCGATTTCGGCGTCGGCGCATTTTGCAGCGGGGTTGCCTGATGTGGTGAAAGGTCGATGGAATGCTCGTTCACTTATCCGAGGTCACTTATGCGCCACTTCTGGTCGTCTTCACTAATAATAACGTCACAGCAGGTGTTTCATAATTTCAACCGTTTCACTGCATTCGCCGCTCTCTCCAATTGCAGTTTCGACGACGGCGTTCTGAAGAGTCCCGGCGGCTCGTCGACGTCGACCTGCGTACAGCCGTTTCTGACCGTGCCGTCGTTGGACGAGGTGCGTCGTCGGCAAGCGATCGACTCGCTGCGGAGTCACTCCGACACGGACGTCACGCAGACGGTTGTCGACGCGTCGGACGGTTCGGACGGGTCGTGCAGCGACCGCTCGAAGGCGCCGGTCGGCGGCACCGTGCAGTTCAAGAAGCGGCTCCTCCAAAAGTACGAACAAGAGCAGGAGGAGCAACGCAATCGCAAGATGCACCGCGGCGGAAAGGTCGGTGCAGAAACGAGAGCTGTCTCACTAAAAAACCACCAACAATAAAGTGTTCAGAGCACTGCGGGGGGGGGTCCAGTCTGTCGATCGGTCAACGTTGCGGTCACAGAAGCGACACAAGAAATCATATGGACCGCACAACTGCAGATGCATGGATTTTGACTTGATCATGTTTCGTTTCATGGTCTTGTGATCCTGCATTTTCCAGTCGGACGGCGAGACGATCGCGCGCAGTCACAGCGAGACGCCCGCCGCAACGCACACACAGTCGGCGTCCACCTCGGCCGGCGGCGGCGACACGGCGACCGCCGCCGGCGCGAACAACGCCGCCGCTCTGCTGCAGTCGCTGTCGGCGTCCGCGACCAACATATTCGACGACATCAGCGCGCATCCGTCGTTCCGTCAGTTCGACGCCTGGATGCACAGTCAACTGATGGCCTGGCAGAACGTCTGGTACGGTCGACAGCACTCGAGTCTACTGACGACGACACCGACCGCCGCCCCCGCCACCACGTCCGGCTTTGTGCCGCCGATGCCGCAGCGACAGCAACAACGGTCGCCGACAAAGCCGCCGCCGCCAAAAGCGGCCGGCCAACCGCAGACGAGCATTCCACTGTATCAGTCGCCGCAACGCTGCTTGCCGCTAACGCCGCAGCTGCACATGCAACACTCGGAGGAGCTGGCGTTGCTGTCGCCGCCGTTCGGACACTCGTCGCGCATGGGAACACTGGCGGCGCCCGGGCCGGTCAAAGTGCGTGTCAACATGTCCCTCTCGTTTTATCTCTGTTAGAGTATTTATGGTTACATTCGATTTGCAGAACTGCGGAATCAAATTCCGATAAGACATTTTGATAGAGCGCTGAGCTACTACATATATTGGAACCCGAAACAAAGCCGCCCAAAGGCATTAACGTAAGCATGTGCATTTGTAAGCACTCATCATTAAGCTTGTTAATGCTGCGTAACGACCAGCGTGGTATGTGCTTCTTGCCGAGTGTGCAACATATCAGCATGTCACACGATTTCGAACGACGACGATCACGCACAAGCAGCTGCACATGATCTTCCAGGGCTGGCGGCGGAGTCGCAGCGAGTCGGACGTCCAGAACGGTCACACGTGCCCGCTGTGCAGTCAGGCGTTCGGCACTCCAGACCGTCTGGCGAAACACCTCGCAAGTCGCCATCGCGATCGATCGATGAATCGGCCGCCGATCAGCAACTGCTCGATGGACGTCGCCGGCAGCAGCAGCATGTCAACGATCGCGAACAAGGCTGGCGCCGCTGGTGTCTCGGTCGCCGGTTACGGTCAGAAGCCACACAAGTGCCACGTTTGCCCAAAGAGCTTCGGACGCAGCGACATGTTGACCAGGTAAGCCATAAGCCTAAGTGGGACGGGCGAGCGATGTTTTTGTGAACATCGATCCGCCCACCGCTTTCAGAAACCCGAAGGTATCACCGATGATATCCGCAATAGGAACGTTCTCGGATATGTTCCAGCGTAACCGTGTGAACGTCAACTAGCAAAATTTTCTGAATTTCACAGAAGTCTGCTGAATACGCTGGCATTGTTCTGACCGCTCATTACTGTATTTGTCAATCCAGCCACCGAATCTGCAATCCGTATTTGTTAACAACCGTGGTTTATAGGCACATGCGTCTGCACACCGGCATCAAACCGTACGCGTGTCAAATCTGTGGTCAAGAATTCTCGCGCAGCGACCATCTCAGTACGCACCAGCGGACGCACACCGGCGAGAAGCCGTACCAATGTCCGCAGTGTTCGTATGCAGCGGTAAGAACAGTATATACAGTCTAACTATATATAACATAGCTAACTAGGTGATTGGTTGATGCAAGCATTCTGTGGATGGAGGCGGAGTTTGGTTTGCACAGCAAAGCATGCACGTGATCACACCAACCAACCAGCTAGTTGGATATGTCATAGAGTGTGAACTGTAGTTTTCTCTAAAGGCCGTTAAATAGTTAGTTAGTTAGTTTAGAGAGGGCTACCCTTTGGAGTCCTAGTCAACTGCTATCGTCCTGTCTACTACTGTCCCGGTGACGAAGAGCCGGTCAAACTAGTCCCGGAGTCGCGGCAACCGCTTCGCGAATCAACACGCAGATTTGATATAAACGCGGTACAAATATCAAGCCCGCCGTTGTGCTCTTGAAAAATGGTTGGCTGGGAAGGCCAGTGCTCTCGGTTTCGCTCGGGTCTGTGGTCTGACGTAATATCAATGTTTACCACATTACGAAACCTTTCCGACAGGGGCGATGAACGCCCACAGAGATTTTTTTCAATTTTCTTAAAAAGAACTTCTCTCAATTTCTCACAGAGCCGCCGCGACATGATCACGAGACACATGCGTACGCACAGTCGCGCGGGCGGCGGCGGCGGCGGCGGCACCAGCGATGGTGCGCCCGTCGCGAACTTACTCGGAACGCTACGCGCGCGCACGAACAACAATCAGAACGGTGGCTCATTGGGACAGCCGCCATCGATCGTGCAAAGGCGCAACTCTGCGACGCCGACGACGACGACGCCGTTGGACAGGAGTCGCGTGGTCGCACAACAACAACAACAACAACAACAACAACAACAACAACAACCGTTGACGGTGGTGACGTCCACTAGCAGTGGGAGCCAACCGATGTTCATGGTAGTGCCGGATATCACGATCGGTCACCATACAGCAGTGAAACGGCCCGCCGATGCAACGAGAGACAGGTCGACAACAGATAACACGGAGGTCGGAAGACTGGCCGGAACGATGTCGACGAGTTTACAAGTGAGACACGAATGACACGAGTTGTGGTGATCGAGTGACTGCGTTTCGAAAGGAATTGTTTTTTTTTGAATTGTTTTTGTTTTACCACAGAGACGCTAAGAAAGAACGGACTTTTGTGAACAGGAGTGTGGCGATTTTTTTAGTAAAACCGTAAAAAGTTGACTTTGCGCGCAACTTTGTGGGTGGCGGGTGGTAAAATATTATGCGAACCCAAACAGAAAAAACAACCACGCGAGTTGTTCACAATCTGTTTTTTCTTTGAGTGAAGAAAGGTTGTGTAACGTTTTTATCCGTGTACTGTTTTGGTTTCAAAATTACTGCTGCAACACAATTGTCGCTTCCGTTTCCTGTTAAGTTTTTTAAATAATATTTTTTAAGAATGATGGGCTATTTATTAAGTAATGTACTGTACAATGTCCATTTGTTTGTGAAATGTGTTTTGTTGAAGTACGGTATGTTGTTGGGATCTTTGTACTTTTTTAATCGTTAAATTAATGTACAATTAAACAAGCACTCCAAAACTATATGCCTGTTGCCGTTCCACGTCTGACTGCTTAAGTTTCTCTGTCGAAAAACCTTTCTTGCACAACCACAGTACACATCCGTCCATCGACCCATCACATTTATTTTTTCGAAAAATACTTTTCACAAAGTATGTATTGGTGTGGCCAAACTGTGTTTTATCAAGATGTGATGACTGCCAAATTGGTTTCGATTTTGAATTGCATTTGAAAGAAAAGTCGAAAAAGATGAAATATGGTTCGCCACTTTTTTTAAATTTTATTTGTGTGGAGATCCGTTCTGTCAGTTTGCCGTGGGAAATGCTGAATGGTCTCTCTTCATTAATATTTTGAACCAACCACCAAAAGTGCCATTACTTTTGCAACAAAAGAACACAAATTTATTTTGCCGAGATCTATTATAAATTTTTTGGGGCTCTGCGACTCAATGCGTTTGCAGACGTAGAAAGGAAACTAGTTTCAAGCTTTATGTGGCAATTCAAAATAGCCCAACAAACCCGACCCTAATTAGGGGACTCGGATCACTTTACAAATTCTGAATTCCCGTTTACTATCTATGAACTGTTTATCTATATATGAGCGCATTGAGTTTCGGGGCTAAAATAAAAAAATCATATCTGTCGCTGTCGCGCAAAAAACCGAATGATATTTGGTCTTGGAATATTTTAACAAACCTTAATTTTATTTGTTTACATCACTTTATTTTTTGTATAGAACGATTATGGGTTATTTTGTTGATTTTTTTGTCATAGAAACTTACAGAAGACTTAATTTCCGCAGAATAGTGCTTAGAAAACGGACTCATGTCTTTTGAAATTTTTTTTAATTATTTTGTAACTTGAAACGTCACATATCAACCCCGATTGAAATCGAGTTTAAAATTAACTTTTTTACCTTTTTAATTTTTGTATTAACACTTGCACGTTTTGTAAACCCGGTGTCTCTTTGCCAACGCATTCAAAGCTGACATTAAAATTTGAATTTGAAAGAACACATAAAAATGCTTTTGAATTGTTCAAAAAACTCAATCAATGGCTTCCTTTTTTGGTGTGATTTAATGAACGTTTTTGCTTATGATTTGTTTTCTAAGCTTAAAAATTGTGACATGGTCCATCAACAAAACTATGCTGGTATCATTTTCTCGTTTTTTGTGTATGTTGGAAACAAAAAATCCACCGTCACACTTATTTATTTGGGATGCGCTTTACCGATTCTATTTTGAAATTTTTCTGAGTCATATTTGCCCCACACTCACATTTTTATATTTGTTCAAAAATATCAAAATCACTTTTTAAAAAAACTCGTGGAATCATTTTTTTTTCAAGCACACTAAAAATAACCATGCACTTTCTCACCGCATGAAAAATTCCAGCTCGCCGATTGGTTGCAAATCGGTGTCTCCGAAACATTCACGCATGTGTTTGACTGATTTCTGGAGTTGGATTTGGTTTTGTGACTTTGTTGCACTAATCACCCCCACCCACCCACGCACACACACACACACTCATTATTTTGCTGCCAATACGGTTTTCTTTTCTTGTGAAATCCTCGTTTTTTTGCTTCAATAAAATATCGCAAATTTCGGCTGAATGAAAGAAATATTCGGGTAAAACAAAGCAGCGCTGCATTGTGCCAATAGTTGGTTTCGGTGGGCCAGTCAACACAATCTGATCACTTCAGGGGCCAGTTTTATAAACTTGGGAGTCCAATAGTGCTACACCGAGCCCCCGAATGAACTCATGAAATATTGCAGTTCCATTTTTTTCACATAAACTAATTCGCCAATGTCTGCTTCTTAACGTGAAGTTAAGAATTTGAAATGTGTTGTTTTATGATGTCATTTAGGCGCTCAGTGGTGTAACACTATTGTACTGCTAAGCTTTTAGCGGTCTGGCTAAACTGAACCCCTGGTCTTCAGCGGTTTTGGCTTACTGAAAAAAAACTGGCGTTTTTCGGTGTCAAGAAAGGGCCAGCTTGCCGTTGGTAAACGTCACAAGCGACATTTTCCAACTTTCCAACAGTTCATCACGCAACAGAGTAGTTGCTGGACGTTTTTCGACGCGCAACCAGTCTTGCACAATTGATATCGTCTTGAATATGGCTCAACACAACTCGAGAAATAACGAGTCAAACACCTACCCACTACTTCTGAAACACCCTTTATAGGACCTTCGCTGAGCGAAATGTTTTTCTTTTGGTACACTCTTGAATATGGTTCAACAGAACTCGAGAAATGACGCGTCAAACGCCTACCGACCCACGGCTTCTCCTCAAAAACCCTGTATAGGAGCTTCGCTGAGCGAAGTGTTTTTTCGTTTGGTACATTCTTGAATATGGTTCAACAGGACTCAAGAAATAACGCGTCAAACACCTACGCACTACTTCTGAAACACCCTGTATAGGACCTTCGCTGAGCGAAGTGTTTTTCCTTTTGGCACATTTCATTACCTCAGTGCTTCTGTGCGCGCCGTAGCACTTTACTGGGGATTACGCGAGAGGGATCATACATTCAAAAATTACCACCAATCAGCCAAGCAAAAAACGCAATGAAGGGGCACCCACGAAGCAGTATTTAATGACCGCCTAGCTGTTTGAACACAGCTGTGCGTCACTAGCTACTTGTTCATGAATGTCGCTTCAAGCGTTTTGGCATGGAAAAGCCAAGCAATTATTCACGAACGTACACTATTTTAATGAACAGACCGGAAGCTAATTCGGTGAGCTGGCCACATCAGCCAATCACGAACTGGCGAAAAAATCAGTGCCAACAACAAACAAATCCAACAAATTTTATTTCAAGTATTTCTGTCTGTGATCAACAAAAAAACACCATGCAACACATGCCAAGAGAAAACCATATCACTTCCTAAACAAGACAAAAAACACCATAACATAAAGAACTCTTCTCAAAGAACAACAACAGCCAACAACAAGAATTGCGAACAATGTGGCGTTTTTTCACAAAAAAAACACCTTCCACGCCAAAAAACACCCAAAACCTCATGTTTTTGTCCAGTTTCTCACTCTAAATCATTCGACGAAGCAGATTATTGATGCGGTGCTCTCGGTTGCCGAAATCACCGCCCTCAACAAAGTGCGTCTTCTTCTTTTTCCAGCCGCCATTCGGCGTGTTCAGCTGCAAAAACGTGACAGCGAATGTTCGGTCAGTTGTGTGAGCTCGCAGCAGTCGAAAATACAAAAAACTACAGTCTCCATCTGGCCAATAAACACGGTTGCACACACGTGCAGCAGATGCACGCATTGCTGTGCAAGCTGATGCACGCACTGCTGTGTGCAGGCATTGCTGCTGTGGTGGCGGAGTTTGCCTGCACAACAATGCACATACTGCACGTGTGTGCAACCAACCAATCAGCTAGCTGTACATACGGTTGGCAAAATACCGTTTTTTTCAAATCGTGGTAAAAACCGTATTTTTACCGGTAAAAATGGTAATATTCCCGAAAAAAATAAAAGCCAAAAAGTTGTAAAAACCCACATATTTTTCGCAGCCGACTGTAAACTTTTTCAACAAGGATTTGTATGAACAGCTTTCATAATGCTTTGTTTAAAATATCGTGCACCCACAAATAAAATAAATTCTGTTTGGGCTCGAAAAATTGTTTGGGCTGTTTGGAAAAACGATTTTCAACAAACAAAAACAGAAACAGACGAACCTTGAACGGCCACAAGAAGTTCGTGACCTGCTTGAAGTGCGGTCCAACGTTGTAGATCTGGTGGATCATGTCCTCCAGGCAGATCACGTCGTATTTGCCTGAAATTGAGCAGTTTTCTGTTTGCCTTGAAAAATACGGAGCAGAAAACAGTTTTTTCCAGACTGTCAAAGTTTCGAAGCAATTTAGTGTTTTCATGATAGCCGTGACGAAACACACGACCGCAGCCAACAATCGTCAGCACAGCGGCGCCGTGTGTGTTTTCATCCGAGTATGGGAGTTTGACCATTTATATTAGTGGAAGACAACAAGTAGAACAAGAACTTTTTTCACATTAAAAAAACACAGGGTCCATTCAACGGGAACCGAGTCACAATAAAAGCCAATGAACAAAAAATCCGGGAATTCTACCGAGCTTCTGTTCGATGATTTTGTTGTCGGTAATCGGAATTCGGCGACCGTCGAGTTTCGCGTAGCTGCGTTTGTACAGCAGATCGTGTACGGACTTCATGTTCGGGTAGCTGGACGAAGAAAACAAACGCGGAACGTTTAGGGAAAAGGCGCAGTTCTTGTTCGAGAACAAAAAAACAATCCACGGTATTCCGAAAGAACTGAAGACGAGAGCGTGCACTTTGTCGCAACCACGTTCAGAGATGTGCATAGGGTGTTCCTAGGGTGTCCCGGGACAGGCTAGCGTCGCGCGTCGCGCAGCGCCTGAGGGGCTACGTCGCGCAGCGCCTCGGATGGAAGATACAAAATATTCACAAACGAAATAAATATTTTTATGAAATAAAAAGGTAAAAATTCGAACATATCAGTTGACTGACTAAAACAAATCTTCAAAAGTACGTGTCTTGCTACTTTTGTAGGCTGTAATGTATTTGTATTTGAAATCGCGCTGCGCAATAAGCACATTTACAGTGGTACAGATAACCAGGGTTTTTTGAATCGAAATCTTGCGCCAATGACGCAAAATAGTTTTGGATACCGCAAAAAATCGGTCGTTTGCGTCGCTTTTTCCGTTTCTCTCAATTTTTGAGGACTTCAAAAGAATGTTTTCACGTAAATTTGTCCCAAGATCCGAAATTTTTTAGCGGCGCAAGCCATGGACGGACACCTTATGTTTCGTTTGACAATGGCAATCATGCAATAGTCATGAATTCATAGTTCGTTTTTTAGATTGTTCAGTGTTTTGTTGACAACGGTTCAATTCAATGTAACAATATTTTCGTTGTTTTAACCGTATCAACGATCACGTCCAAATAGCTTTTTGTTCGCTCCACTTCTGAACATCTGTTTTTTTTAAATTTGAATGGGTGTCATAGACGCCGACATACTTTGGATGACATTCAAAAATCGTAAGGTAAAATGCGATCTCAGAACTTATTTTTTGAAAATTTTCTTCGCTGAGCGAAGACTTTACAAATTACCATTTTTCATTTAATTTCAAAGGCAAAGTCGCCTGCCGAACGTAAAAACCTTCAAAAATGTAAAATTTTCTTTTTCAGCACTTTAAAAAATATCTAAGAACTTTTCACAACTTGTTATCATAACAAATCTTATTTTCAAGCGAGAAATCAAATTTGGGTATCCCCTCTGGACAACAAACACATATTTTCAAACACTGTTTAGTTTCAAGCAGTTTTGTTGTTGTTTGTCTGTCCACTCGTGGTTTACTGCCATGTTTTTTTCTTCCAGATGGGTGCAATTTGCATCTTTTTGGCCATTTGAATCCAGTTTTTGGAAACCTACAATTGCATCGTAGAACTTTCAGTCAAAATCCAGAAATCATAAAAAATTGTTCATCAAAAAAGGTAATTTGCGGAGCAACTATCAAAATTTTTCTTCGCTTCGCGAAGTCTGCCCCCAGTGTCTATTTATTTTTTCACTCGGGCATGTTCAAAGATCACCCAGGAGATGCAAGCTGCTGTGTTGTTTTGAATCTCAGAACGTTCCTTTTGCAAGATTTCCCTCGGACTTTTAAGCCACAGCATACAGTCAGATGCAGTGTAGCCGTGTTTTTGAGTGGTCAGTTCTGTGGGACACAAAATTTGCGGGAAAAAATGTGGTGGGGTCGACGTCGCGCAGCCACCCGACCCGGGACAGGCTAGAATTGTCTGGCGTGCACACCTCTGACCACGTTCACGAATGAACCATTATAATAGCAAGCAATGGTGTTGAACACGCAACACCGTCCGTCACAAACAAACAAACACACAGCCACACAAACGCTCAACCACCGGCTGTGCCGGTGTGTTTGTTGGTGACTATTATTGTTAAGGTGCATTCATGAAGCAGTATTTAGTGACCGCGTAGCTATGTTTTCACACAGCTACGCGGTCACTAAATACGGTTTCATGAACGCCGCTTTACTGTATTTCAAAAAAAAAACGACATGATCTTCAGAAACAAAATTAACCAAAAAACGCCACCGAACGCACCCCCAAGCGATCATCGGCTCCGCAATACGCAGCATGTTCATGGTGGCCTTGTTCAGCTGTACGAAGACGCCGTTGTTGATCTGCAGCAGACGGAACAGCTGCAGCACCTTGCGCACTTTCGGGTGCACCTGTAGAAACGGAGAATGAAAGTATGAAACGCATGAAACTAGTCATTTTATTGTTGTTACAGTTTTACCGAACACCAACCAACGACAACCCGGGCCGTCAGATTCAACAAGGTACGAAATCTCAAAAGTGATGCCAACAGGAAAGGGGGGGGTCACACGCACGGGAATACGAGCGAGTGACTTTCCATGTTACAGTCTAACTCTATAACACATCCAACCAGCTGATTGGTTGGTGATCACGTCATGCATGCGTTCGCTGAAGGCACTGCTACACTCTCTGGACTCTGGAGGCGGGGTTTGTGGTTTACACAGAGTGCAAATTGTGCAAACTGCCATTCACGACGAAGAAAGCGTGCCGTCTCGTTTCGATTCACAAAAAAAAACAACAACTGCGCTCCTCTTCTCTCACTCAACGACAAACCTGATTGATGCCGCGAATTCGAATCACAAATGCCAACCGCGGCTCATCGGGCACGTAGAAATTTCCGGCACGGCGGGCGTCGCGTTGCAGTCTGAGTTTTTTTTTGAAAAAGAACAAAAAAACGTTTGCTTCAATGTCACCATGCAAAGTTTTCAAACGGTATTTGCATCTGTTAACTCCCGATTTATGAAACTCGAAGGACTCAATACACTCGTTGAAGAAATGGTAAAGTATGGCCGAATAAATTCGGCAATCTTTGTATTCTCCATCAAAGCGGAATCAGTCGCAGACTAGGAGTTGTCTTTTTTAAGAATACCAAGATAATTCCCATTCGGGTGTGCCAGGAGAAAGAATGAACAGAAAAAAGCACGAAGGATCAACTAGTTTATTAACACACACGTCAAATTTGACAGACAATTGGGTTTCTGAACGTCTTTTTTCATTCATTTACATTTAGCTTTGTTTTTTAAAGTTAAAAAGTTAAAGTACTGGTTTAAAAAATCGCTTTGCACCTTTAAATAGTGGCCGTCAACGTTCCGTGTGCTTTTCGAAGCGAAAATGCCAAACAGATTAACAGGAAGAAGTAAAAAAAAGAAGAAAAAAACCTACAGCAAAGAATATCTTTGCAAACCTGATCTTGTCGCGTTGCTGCTTTTTGTACTGCTTAACATACGACTCCGCCCGTTTGAAAATGATCCGGCGTTTTTCTTTCTGCAGCTGAAAAAAGATTCAAGATTGGAAACATTTCGAATTTGAAGAACGAACAGAAATTCACAACATTCAAAGCTCAAAACCTGAGCAACCTGACCTAAACTCTTTGCAACAAAAACAAATGGAACAACGAAAAGGCTCAGTCAGTCAGATCAGACTCGAAAGCCAGAAAAGAAAAACTGATCCGCGCACAAGAAATTGATTTTAAAAAATGGTGTCGTCAAGACGAACGTCAAAAAAATTTGAACCTTTCTTTGCTTCACTAAGCCGGCGGCCACTTTCGCTTTACGTTCCGCATTCTGCTTGCGTTTCTTCAGCAGTGTTTCTGGCACGGTTGGAAGTTTTTTCCTGCGCAAAAATGACGAATTATCAAATTGATCCAAAAACATGGATGGAAAAAAATTGGGTGTTTTGTCAAACTTACTCGCCCATACTTCGAATGTTCGATTTGCGCAAATCCGTTGTCAATGACAAAGTTTGAACCCACTGTTTTTGTCTGATCTGAAAAGTGAAAACAAAATATAAAAGCAATACTAGCTAAGAACAACTAGTTACGGTACGGTAACGGTAGGGTAGGGTTGTTAAAAAAACAAAAATCGTCATTTTTGTTTTTTTTTTTAATTTTTTTTTTTTTTTAAAAATTTCAAAAATCAAAGTTGTGCTAAATCAATCAGGGAGTCCGAAGAACCACATATGATATGCAAGCGCCTCCCGAATGACTCCCATATGACGGAACTTTGCAGATTTTGTTTTGGTGACCTCAATTACCCCTTTTCCAAACCGTCACCATGCCTCTTCTTGTGTTTTGACCTCCAAAACGTCACTAATTGTCCCCAGCTAAACTAATGCTAAAGTGAAGACAAACAAACCGCCTTGAAATTCGATCAATTCTTCTGATGGTGTTGCGACGACACGACACGAAGCAGCAAGCAACCAGACAACGTAGCGCTTGCAAACGGAGCAGCGAGCACAATCGGACGCTCTGCGAGGCGAATCGTCACCTTATCTGCATCGGAAATGGTGGGCCAAGCTTTGGGACGCTCAAAAACTTCATCGCAGATGTTGTCGTAGCCTAAAATCAGTCGGTAAAACGGCCCAAAATCGACTGCTAAAGGTTTTACGAGGTATAATCAAAGAAAATTTTTGTTGAACTTTCGAAAAATTTTGCCAAAATTGAGGTTTTCAGAGCATATTAGAGAAAAAATTTTCGAATTTTTTTTTTTTTTTAAAAATCGGCATTTTTGTTTTTTTTTAATCACTTTTTTTAAAAAAAAAAAATTTTCATTTTTGTTTAACAACCCTACGGTAGGGTAGGGTTGTTAAAAAACAAAAATTTGTTTTCATTTTTGTTTTCTTTAAATTTTTTTACAATCAATCAATCAAGGAATCCGAAGAACCGAAGGACCCCCCCCATCACTTTTTGGTCGGCACCCCCCCCCCCCCACGGCACCATACCCCCCCCCTTCGAAAATTTTTTTGGGCCCACGGTACTGCCTCTAATCAGAAGAAATCCAAAAAATCACTTTCAAGCCTTCATGATCCGTCCCGCCGGCGAACGCAAATTTTCGAGGGGGGGGGGGTGTCGTCACGTGGGGGGGGGGGGTGCCGAAAATTTTTCAGTGGGGGGGTGTCAGTCATGGTACAGTGACACCCCCCAGGCGTGGGCCATGGGGGGGGGTGCACTATTGTAGAAAATTTTCTGGGGGGGGTGCAGTGCACACCCCCCACCAGTACCGAAGACGAGGGGGGGGTGGGGGGGGGTACACCCCCCCCAGAGAACCCGAGCCCTCCGCGTGGGGGGGGGGGGGGGCGGCCGGGGGGGGCACGCGACACCCACCCCCCAAAACCTGACACTGGACCATCCACACCCCCCCCCCCCCTCGAAATTTGCTAGACACCCCCCCACCCCCCCCCTAGATGGACCTAAGTAACAGTGACACCCCCCAAAAATTTTCTCGGACCACCAAAAAATCATGAATTTTTGCTCAAAAATCATGATTTTTTGTCTTTAAAGTCCATAATATAAGCAAAATATATGATAACTTGACATTCTTCATTGTAATTTCAAAGATTTTGCAGCAAAATTTAGCGTTTTTCTTTCAAAATTTAAGCGAAAAAATCTCATGGGTGGGGTGGGGGTGTGCATAGGGTTAGGGGAAAAAAATCCGGATTTTTTTTTTAAATTAAAAAAAATTTTCTTTTTTTAATTTTTTTTACAAGTTAGGTTTGTTCGAAGCGTCTCGTCGAGCTGAGTTCATCTAGACTATTTTCAGAACGATCCGGAAAACTATAAGAGCGAAAATCGTGTTTTATTGAAACTATGTCCATTTCATAGAGGGAAAGTTGCATTTTCTACAGTAAAACAGGACAATTTTCGACGTGTACTTGAATATTGAACCGTTCTTAGTTGTTCCTCTTCAGAAAATTACCAAAATTTGACTGTGTTCAAAAATTCCTGTTTGCTGTAGCTAAGTCGGCAACCCCTGTCGACCCGGTCGCCCCCCCCAAGACACTTACTTTCAGGTTCAACCAGCTGTGCTATCTGCCACATGGCGAGAGCCCACTCTTCAAATCATCGTATCGAAAACACGTACCATGATTTCGCGATCACGTTGCGGGCAACTGACAGACGCAAGTTTAACACGTTAGTTTAGCTCAGCACGCAAGTTTTAACATGTGGCCATGTTATCGGGCATCTGAAAAACGGTCGTGTGATGTGGTATTAACCAACATCTCCGCTCCAATTGTTTAACAATATATCGCACAACCCCATTGTAGACCTATAACATACGCCAATCAACAAAATATCATGTTCATCTCATGGCCTACCGACTGAAAAAACATGTTCTAAGTTGCAAGAAAACGATTTCTGAAACGATATTTCAATTCAGTTAAGTCATTTCAACGCTAAAAATTGACTCTAGAAGTCATCCAAATCGAAAAACATGGAGTACGTCGGTCAAAATGACCAAATAATGACATGTACCTAAGCACACAAAGAAGTTGGGAAGAAAATTTGGTTTGAACTTTCAAAAAATTATGCCATAAATCGAATTTTCAGAGCAAAGTAGAAGAAAAATTTTTCAAATTTTTTTTTTCAAGTTTAAAAAAAAATCCAAATTAAAAAAAAACGAAAAAAAAAATTTAAAAAAATTTTTTTTTTCAAAGCCCCTAACCCTAGGTGTGCACCTCCCCAGAAAATTTTCTACAATAGTGCACCCCCCCGCCCCATGGCCCCGTTGGGGGGGGGGGGTGTCACTCTACCATGACTGACACCCCCCCCCCCACTGAAAAATTTTCGCACCCCCCCCCCCACGTGACGACACCCCCCCCCAAAATTTGTACCTTCGGTACTGCCCCCCACCTAGGGTTAGGGGCTTTGAAAAAAAATTTTTCGTTTTTTTTTTTAAATTTGGATTTTTTTTTCAAACTTAAAAAAAATTTGAAAATTTTTTCTTCTACTTTGCTCTGAAAATTCGATTTATGGCATAATTTTTTGAAAGTTCAAACCAAATTTTCTTCCCAACTTCTTTGTGTGCTTAGGTACATGTCATTATTTGGTCATTTTGACCGACGTACTCCATGTTTTTCGATTTGGATGACTTCTAGAGTCAATTTTTAGCGTTGAAATGACTTAACTGAATTGAAATATCGTTTCAGAAATCGTTTTCTTGCAACTTAGAACATGTTTTTCAGTCGGTAGGCCATGAGATGAACATGATATCTTGTTGATTGGCGTATGTTATAGGTCTACAATGGAGTTGTGCGATATATTGTTAAACAATTTGAGCGGAGATGTTGGTTAATACCACATCACACGACCGTTTTTCAGATACCCGATAACATGGCCACATGTTAAAACTTGCGTGCTGAGCTAAACTAACGTGTTAAACTTGCGTCTGTCAGTTGCCCGCAACGTGATCGCTGAATCATGGTACGTGTTTTCGATACGATGATTTGAAGAGTGGGCTCTCGCCATGTGGCAGATAGCATAGCTGGTTGAACCTGAAAGTAAGTGTCTTGGGGGGGGGGGGGGCGACCGGGTCGACAGGGGTTGCCGACTTAGCTACAGCAAACAGGAATTTTTGAACACAGTCAAATTTTGGTAATTTTCTAAAGAGGAACAACTAAGAACGGTTCAATATTCAAGTACACGTCGAAAATTGTCCTGTTTTACTGTTGAAAATGCAACTTTCCCTCTATGAAATGGACATAATTTCAATAAAACACGATTTTCGCTCTTATAGTTTTCCGGATCGTTCTGAAAATAGTCTAGATGAACTCAGCTCGACGAGACGCTTCGAACAAACCTAACTTGTAAAAAAAAAATTTTTTTTTAAATTTTTTTTTTAATAAAAAAAAAAAATCCGGATTTTTTTTTCCCTAACCCTACCCCCACCCCACCCATGAGATTTTTTGGCTTAAATTTTGAAGGAAAAACGTTAAATTTTGCTGCAAAATCTTTGAAATTACAATGAAGAATGTCAAGTTATCATATATTTAGCTTATATTATGGACTTTAAAAACAAAAAATCATGATTTTTGAGCAAAAATTCATGATTTTTGGGTTGTCCGAGAAATTTTGGGGGGTGTCACTGTTACTTAGGTCCATCTAGGGGGGGGGGGTGGGGGGGGTGTCTAGCAAATTTCGAGGGGGGGTGTGGATGGTCCAGTGTCAGGTTTTGGGGGGTGGGTGTCGCGTGACCCCCCCACCCCCCCCCCCACGCGGAGGTCTCGGGTGCTCTGGGGGGGTGTACGGTACCCCCCCCCCCCCCTCGTCTTCGGTACTGGATCATACAAATCTTTGTTTTCCAATTTATATTATTGTTTATAAAAAAAATAAACAAAATAAACTTTATTATTAATCAGCAGTAGGGATGGAGCCGGTTCCGGTACCGTGGGCGGGGGGGGGGTGGGGGTAGGGTTAGGGAAAAAAAAAACCGGATTTTTTTTTTAAATTAAAAAAAAATTTTTTTTTTTTAAAAATTTTTTTTTACAAGTTAGGTTCGTTCGAAGCGTCTCGTCGAGCTGAGTTCATCTAGACTATTTTCAGAACGATCCGGAAAACTATAAGAGCGAAAATCGTGTTTTATTGAAATTATGTCCATTTCATAGAGGGAAAGTTGCATTTTCAACAGTAAAACAGGGCAATTTTTCACGTGTACTTGAATATTGAACCGTTCTTAGTGGTTCCTCTTTAGAAAATTACCAAAATTTGACTGTGTTCAAAAATTCCTGTTTGCTGTAGCTAAGTCGGCAACCCCTGTCGACCCGGTCGCCCCCCCCCAAGACACTTACTTTCAGGTTCAACCAGCTATGCTATCTGCCACATGGCGAGAGCCCACTCTTCAAATCATCGTATCGAAAACACGTACCATGATTTCGCGATCACGTTGCGGGCAACTGACAGACGCAAGTTTAACACGTTAGTTTAGCTCAGCACGCAAGTTTTAACCCATGTTATCGGGTATCTGAAAAACGGTCGTGTGATGTGGTATTAACCAACATCTCCGCTCAAATTGTTTAACAATATATCGCACAACTCCATTGTAGACCTATAACATACGCCAATCAACAAGATATCATGTTCATCTCATGGCCTACCGACTGAAAAACATGTTCTAAGTTGCAAGAAAACGATTTCTGAAACGATATTTCAATTCAGTTAAGTCATTTCAACGCTAAAAATTGACTCTAGAAGTCATCCAAATCGAAAAACATGGAGTACGTCGGTCAAAATGACCAAATAATGACATTTACCTAAGCACACAAAGAAGTTGGGAAGAAAATTTGGTTTGAACTTTCAAAAAATTATGCCATAAATCGAATTTTCAGAGCAAAGTAGAAGAAAAAATTTTCAAATTTTTTTTTAAGTTTGAAAAAAAAATCCAAATTTTTTTTTTTTTAAAACGAAAAAAAAAATTTTTTTTTTCAAAGCCCCTAACCCTAGGTGGGGGGGTACACCCCCCCAGAGCACCCGAGACCGTCGGGTGGGGGGGGGGGGGGGGGGGGCACCGTGCCAACCCCCCCCTAAAACCGGGCACCCCCCCCATCGTACCCCCCCCCCTCGAAAATTTGGCCGACACCCCCCACCCCCCATGAAATTTTGTCTGGCGGAGGAGACCCCCCCCCCCAAAGTTTTCTGCACACCCTAAAATTTTTTTCGAAAATCATGATTTTTTGTCTATGAAGTCCATAATATAAGCTGAATATATGATAACTTGACCATCTTCATTGTAATTTCAACGATTTTGCAGCAAAATTTAGCGTTTTTCCTTCAAAATTTAAGCGAAAAATTATCATGGGGGGGGGTGGGGGTGGACCCCCCCACAGAAAATTTTGATAAAATGCACCCCCCCCATGGGACCGTCGGGACCCCCATGGGGGTCCCACGTTACCATAGGTTGGCCGGTTGGCCCCCCCCCCTCACTTTTTGGTCGGGACCCCCCCCACGGTAACATACCCCCCCCCCCCCTCGAAATTTTTTTTGGGCCCACGGTACTGGCCGGTTCCGGTCCGGATTCCGGATTCCGGATTCCGGCGCCTAAAATTGGATCCGGATCCGGTCCGGATTCCGGCGCAATTTTGCCGGATCCGGCCGGAATGGCCGAGACCCGCGAATTAACCAGTTGATTCCTCCGTTTCAGAGCTGTTCAATGGTTTGACAAATTTGTTTCGGTGCTTTGTTGGTTTTGTTGTTGTGCATTTGACATGTGATCAGTGAGTTTTTCTTTAGTTTAGTGTTCTGTTCAATGGTAAATGGTTCACTGCTTTTGTCTTGAGTGGTAAACTTATGTGCAGCATCGTCCACTTTAAAAAAACGTGGCTGCCAGCTTTTGGCCGACGTTGTTGATGAACAATAGCAGGTTTTTTTTAAATCAGCCATCTTCGTTGGTCATATTCAGTTAGCTGTCAAACAGTTGCTTTTTTGTGAGCCCCAGAACACCAGCGATTTTGGCGAAGTGTGTTACCGTGGGTGTGCGGGGGTGCCGTGATCCCCTAAAACCCGATAAACCCCCCAACGACGAATCCATTTCAATGGTGTTGCCCGCCGTTTGCGCACTGAGGCAGCGCATCGAACAAGTCGATGCGAGTGGCATTGGTACGACGAAAAAACGCTGCTGACCAGCATCGACACACGCTTCCGTGCTCGTTTCCACAACGAATCCAACATCATGACCACGTACGTTGATCCGTGATTCAAGAATACTGCAGTCGTCTTCGAAAATGAAGGCGCGATTTGTTGTGAACTACTTCACATTGCAAAGAAAATCTTGAAACGACCGGAGACGCCCACAAACTGCGACGATACATCCGAGATCGCGAACAACGACGATGACGAAAGTGAACGCGAGCCCGAACCAAAAAAGAAATCGACTGGCCTGTACGGAGGCATCGAGTTTCACGCTGCGCGACCGCGCAACCCGCCAGGCGAATCCAGTCTCGAAGACGAACTACGCGGCGAAATGAATATGTACGAGTCGGATGATTTTATCGACGAACCGGACAAAAGCGATCTAATGCTGAACTCGTCTAAATACCCCAAACTATTGACAATCGCGCGCAGATACCTGGCACCGCCACCAACAAGCGTGGCAAGCGAACGAATGTTCTCTGAAGCCAGGCAGGTGTTTGTGTACAGCCGATCTTGTCTGTCAACTCAGAACGCCGAAAAGGTCATGTTTCTGAATGGAGTGTTGCCAGCACTTGATTATCCCTATGCGATGTGAATTTTGTCAATTGTTGTTGTTGTAATTTTTGGTTGGTTCACGTGCTGTGTCTTGCTGACTTTGTTTCTGTGTCAATGCTATTTTATGCTGAAAATGTGATGAAGAAGCGACGAAATGTGCGTAGATGTTTTTTAGACATAAAAAGGCCATTCCGGTCCGGATTCCGGCAATTTTTGCCGGATCCGGCCCGGCCGGAATGGGGTTTTGCCGGATCCGGCCCGGATTCCGGCAAATTTGCCGGATCCATCCCTAATCAGCAGGTACTCGTAGGTCGTACTGCAGAGAAAACACACCAAAAGAACTAAATGAACATAAACATGCTGTCGCCCGGTGCACGTGCTCGATTTGACAACGTGAACGCTTGCTTGTCGGAGGAGGACACTGAGGAGACGAAAAGTGACGACGGTGAGTTTTTGGCTTTCAAAAATTTTACAGGAGAGCAGCTGGATCCGTTTCCGTTCCGTTTTTTTTATTTCGCTTTTCCGATTCACAATTTTCTTTGAAAGCAAATCAAAAGAAAGCAACTGTGCGATTCAGTGAGTGGAGTCTGAGAAAATGCATCACAACAAATTTTTCCATGGGGATGAAACAGATTTTTCATTATTTTTTAGAAACAAAAAAACTGTTCAAAAGAAATTTACTAAGTTACCATACCATCACTAAACCGTAATCATAAAACCTCAAATTAAACAAAAACTTATTGCTGCAGCTCCCGAACCGATGCGCGGTTACTTGCAAAAATGGACGAACTACATCCACGGCTGGCAGAAGCGGTATTTCATTCTCGAGGACGGCACGATGTCGTACTACAAATCGGAGAACGACACCACGGTCGGCTGTCGCGGCGCTGTCGCCGTCGCTAAGGCGATGATGCATGTGAGCCGGTGGTTTTTTGGGTTGAGTTTTTTAAGGGGTCGTTTGGTAGGGCACGGACTAGCTAGGCGGGTGGGAGTGGGACTAGGGGTGGTAAAAAACGTTTTTTTTCAAATCCATGTATATAAAACGGTTTTTTATACCGCGTCCGGTTCTTTATACCCGGTTTTTTTACCGACCCAGTATTTGAAGAATCTTGTGATTGCGACAATTTCTGGTACTCTGATTTTACGCAAACCGCTGAATAATGAGTAAAAGACCACAATTCTAGCCAGAAACTGTATGTGTTTCAATGGAAACGTATCCCAATCTTGATTTTATTTGAATCGGTGGCGCTTAGAGAGAATGCAGCATCAGAAAAATTATCAGATGCGAGTTTAAAACAAAAAAACTAACGCAAGACAGATTGGTATTTGAAACAGCAAGGAATGTGATACATGCAAATCAATTGAACTGACACGATCGAGAGATATGTAACTGCACAACAATTTCACCGCGTTTCTAAATAAAAGATCACCGAAAGACAAAAAGAATCACGAACCCGCACAGACGAAAGAAGTGAACCAAGAACAAAATTGAAAGAGCAAAAAAATCAGATGGAGATTCGGGTCACTATCATCAGTACAACAGCACGACGACATCACCAACAAAACTTTGAGCAATTTCCGAGTTCAAAGACACAAAATTTCAGGAAATTTGACTGAATAAAAATAAGCAATTCACCCGATTTTTGTCTATTCATCATCATCATCATGAGTATCATCAATGCAGCCGTCACCATCATCATCAGTGAAGTCGTCATCAGAGCTGTCCACACAATTTGCCGATGCAAGCGCAGCAATGTTCTCAGTGGCAGCAGCTGACGCTGCCGACGGGGACTGCGAATCCGTGCTGTCGCAGTTTGACAGCAACGATTCCGTGCTGTTGCCAGCAACACTTGACACGGGTCTCAGGGTGCTTTATTTATACCAAGAGCGTGAATTGTGTTCTCCGGAACATCAAGTTATGAAGTGGCGAAAATGAAAATTGAAATGGACATGCGGAATACAGTGCATTTTGAGTGATTTCAAAAATTGAAAGTTGGGTCCTTCGGCGGTATAAAAAACCGGAAAAAAACCAAAATTTACGCGGTAAAATATCGGTAATTTATTTTGGCCATTTTTTGGCGCTGGTATAAAAAACCGTTTTTTATACCGTTTTTTATACCGAAAAAAACGTTTTTTATACCGACCCACCCCTAAGTGGGACTGTGGGAGAGAGTTCATTCACTTATTGAGATTAGCAAAACCGTTCATGGAAATCATGGTGGATTCAAAAATTTATCTCTCAGTCTCGACTAACGGATTGCGAAGCGTTCGGAGTCGAGGCTTACAGAAATTCCCAGAAGTTTCTGAGAGTGAGTACGTGTCTTGCACACTTAGGCTTTCCAACTTCCAAGTCCATGAGAGAAAATCAATATTGGAATTCTCCCTGAAATCAATCATGTTTTGGTCAAACGGTTCGTTTTTGTTCATTTGAAGCGCTCATTCATGTCGTTTGTGTGTTGTTCCCTTTTTTCGTGTCCAAGGAAGACGTAAGTTCCATACAGAACAAGCTGGTCATCCACAGCTAACAAAACGAACGTATCAAATTCATGTTCCAAAATGCCATTTACACGTTCCAGTGGTTTTGTCACCACATAAAATTGCTAAAAGCTAAAAAAATGACTATCTATGCAATATAACACTGTCGATAACATTTGCAGCGTCCGCAGCAATATATTTTTTTGCTGTCATCGTTTGCATTCGCGTATTTTTTAATTGCGTAGTTGTCGCGACAACAAATCATTGATTGTGTCGACTTGATTGACGTTCGTTCGTGCGCTCAGAGAACTGAACGGTGCGGAGAATAAAAGGACTCACTGCATGTCAGGAAAAATACAGTACCGGCTTGACTTTCAACTAGGACAAACTAGCTGCATGGCCATATTGGCATCGCATTCCATTTTGTCGTGTGTACAGTATGGCAAAATAAATAAGGCACACCTTGGGGAATTAGTCGCAGACTAGGATTGCCAAGAATGGCAAGATAATTTGCAATCGTGTGTGCAAGGGAGAAAGAATTTGGAAGTGTGTGCCGCGTGCGGCACATCTGGAAGAATCATGCGGCACATTTTTGAAAGCATCATTTCACAATTTGATGTGTGGTTGCTATGGTTCGTCATGTGGTTATTTCCAACCAACCAACACATCGTATTCAAATTATGCAGCTGACGACCGAGCAGAATTACAAGCTGCTTGTGTTTGGTTGGACGTGCTAGGCATTACCTAACAGCGTTTTTCGCACTTCTTCAACAGATTTTTTTGAATTCAACGTTTTTTTCCTGTAAAATGCAGCTAAACGAATTGTTCTTGTTGTGAAATTTAATTCAAACAATTATTATTTCAAAAAAAACAAGCCGTGTTTCATCGTAGAGATCACACAAAAATTCAATCAAGGTTGATCTTTTTGGAAAATTGCAATAATACTAAACACAAAAATACATATGTGGCGCGACGGCTTGTTTGATTTTTGCACCTGGTTTCAATTTTTTTCAATATGTTGCAACAAAAATAAGTCAGAAAATAATTACATTTTGGAAGCATGCAGGCTGGTTTTGCAGTAGTTCGTGAAAAAAAAACCCTGAACGTTCTTGTGTTTTGGTTTTCGATTTTGTCAGGGAGCAAGACAAGAGCATTGTCGTCCAGTGTGATGTGACTGACACGTGCAAAATATGAAACGTGTGTTTGTGAATCTTTTTCGTAAACCATACGTGTAAAAGCAAAAGTGTGAATATGTAGAATGATGTACTGTGAAGTTTCACACGACACATACATGTACACACAGACGTCACGTCATAACATGATTTTGATTCCCTGAAAATATTTGCAATGAAACAAACCGTGCAGCATCTGAGTATTGATTGAAAGTACGTGAATCGGAGATAAGTGACCTTGCAAAGTTGCTCTCGTCTGGGTGGAGAAATTCGAAATATCATGCGTTTCATGCTCATTCTTAACTTGGCACGTTATTTCTCAGTTGATACCGTATTACCTCTAATAAACCCCCATGGGGGTTTATTTCTTCAGCGACTTCTGGGGGTGGGGGTTTATTTTTGGGGGGGGGGGCTTTATTTTTGGGGGGGGGGGGTTTATTTGGAAACCATTTTTAGGAGTGGGCAAAATGGCAAAAATACCTTCCATGGCAGGAAGGAAGTCGCAGAAACTTCTACTATACATAGAAATTTCCTTTTACAACAGCCTTTTGTAATGAAATTACCATTAACTCATCCATTTGGGGCCTTTGGTAGCACAATTTCATCATTTTCACTGCAACCAGCCACTGAATTCGCTGGGTATGTGTTTCAAACAGGTTTCAATAATCCCCCATGGGGGATTATTTTTGGGGGGGGGGGGATTATTTGGAAACTTGTCAAGGGGGTGGGGGTTTATTTTTGGGGGGGGGTTAATAGAGGTAATACGGTATGTAGAATTTTTACATTTTACCATCTTGGTTTGAATCCTAAGACCCATTGGACCGCATCTTCTTGCTGGAGTGGCTATATTTGCAGCTACGCGACTGCTATAATTTATTTTTCGCTTCACATTCAGTTCGTTTTCGTTTTCAATCGTTCTTTCTTCTTGTTCAAAAATCAAATCATTGGCGTGTGTGTGTTGGTTTCATTGTCAGAGAACGAAAGTGACTGCGGTAACTGTATTAACATATCCAACTAGCTGATTGGTTGGTTGATGCATGGGTTCTATCCTATGCAAACTCCGCCTCCACAGCAGCCCATGCACAGAATGCATGCATCAACCAATCAGCTAGTTGGATATGTTATTGAGTCAGACTACTTTCCAAAAACATAGGTGAAAGTGAAAGCAAGGTGATAAGGTAGGTGCGCGTATTTTATTACTCATAGTCGCGGGATTAGTGAACAAAAGTTCTTTCAAGTGGCGAAAAACAAGTGTCATATTTTTTCAGCACTTTGTTGCTGAGAAATGCACAGTTTCACAGGTTCTTCTAGTGAGCGCTATGTTCATTCTGTTTCTTTTTGTTTGTCGCTTTTTTGCAACTTTTCTGTCGTTTCGGTTGCTTGTCGGTTTCTGATTGGTCGTGCATGGATGATGCAGCGAGCTACAGTGTTTTTTGTGCTCTATTGATGCGGTGACACAAAAACACTGTGAAATGAGTCAAAACTAGGTTTCAAATATGTTTTCAGTGTGTGCCATTTTGCTGATCCAGTACGTTAAGGATGAAGAAGAACAAGAATGATAATGAAAAGCTCACATGACGAGCACGAGTTTTTTTTTCTCTCTCACTTTTTATCTCTCTTCGAAGCAAAATAATCATTCGCAGCTTTCTCGATGTTTTTTTTTTGAACCAGACAAAACATTTTCTGCGCTCGCTGCACGGACACGTTCCCAGCTTATTGGCTGGCCTTTGTGTTCCTTATCTGTTTTACCGTTTTATTATGTTTCGGTAGTCCCGCGCGCGCGCGCGTTTCTGTTCGGGTTTGAAAAAATCAACAACCAGCGCTGGTGTTTTGTTCAATTCTATTTGGTGTTTGTTCTTTTTTTCTGATAATTTTACTTGAATACTGTTAGATAACGTTCATTGATTGTTGGCTTGGTGTTGCTTACTGTTAGACAACGTTGATTGGTTAGTGCTTGTGGTTCGGGGGTGCCTAATTCGCTGATTACCTGCTGATTTGAATTGTGTCAATTAGCGCGCGTGATGCAGCCAATCAGCAAGTGAGATGATTTCATCATTTGAAAACACTGAATCACCACACACGCATTTTCATGTTCCCAGATTTCATATTTTCAAACATTTTTTTCTGAAGCAAATGCATGAAAATGGATAAACTTGATAAACACCAGCGCATGTTGACAATGAAACGTCGCATACAGCAGTTATTACATCGAAAACAGAAATCTCACCACGGACAGGTAATTTCATGAACCTGTACCATATTGCAAACAGTTATTTTATAAGACAAAATTGAGACAAACTGCTCGGTTCGGTTTTTTTATTTTAAAACAATTTACATGGCTTATCGCATCACGTACAACAAGCAGCCTGACGCAGCATTCATGAAGCAGTATTTGGTGACACACACACCGGCACGCGTCGCCAATTATTATCTTTCATTTTGGTCCCGGTTCTCTATGCCTTTGCACACAGGGATAGGAAAAACGTTTCAAGAATCCGCGGGAATTCAAAATTGGGTTACGGTAGCTGACGAAAGACGTCGGATGACGTCATGCGTCTGGTTTGGTGTCCGGCTTTTCCCCAACGCGTGAAACTTTTGTGCACGCGGTCTTCCTGTAACGATAATACTGCTCCATGAATGCCACTGGACACATCACTACCGTTTTGCCTCTGCGAGTTTTATCAATTACGAAATACGAATGCTGACATCCTCTTCCATGTTGCTGTTGCGCGACCCGAAAGCTGATTGGTTGATCATCTTGCGAGACTGTATGGCGTGTAATTCGGTGTACGGTATGGCCGATTAAACATGGCAGCTTTTTCCAGGGTTCAAGGAGCGCGCGAAATTTGAATGAAAGAAAAAAACCGTTCAGAAACCACATTGTGTGCCAAATTTGACGCGTTTTTTAAACTAAATGGATTATCCGCGCTGTTCTGTTCATTCTTTCTCCCTTACACACATGATTGGGAATTATGTTGGCATTTTTGAAAAAGACAACTCCTAGTCTGCGACTGATCCCGCCTTCATGGACTGCCTCATTTATTCGGCCGTACTGTACCATTCTGCAAAGCGAGTTTCGGTGTGCGGCGCACCGCATAGCGGCAGCAATGTGCACCACCACGGTACACCACAAAACCGTTGTGTGGTTTGGTGTGCGGTGTTTGAAAATTGGTCGACAAAAAAAACAGAAATTTATACCACGCAACTTTCATAAAATCATAATACACAATGGTGAACTGATTGGCTGTGCACAAATGACCGCTCCTTTCAGTGCTGGTGTGGTCGTTGTTTAACAGCAAGCTGATTGTTCACCAACCGGTGCGGTGTAGCTAATCAGTGTGTGAAATGTGAAGTTTATTTTTGCAAATAAACATCATGTTCAACTTTTCACAAAATCTCCAGGGTAATCACAATGATGAGTGCCGTTTTGACGTGTCCGTAAATGACTCGGTTTGGTATCTCAGAGCGAACAACTCAACTGAACGCCGACAATGGATGGAGGCGGTGGACTCGTTCAAGGTGGTTTATTGTATCTGCATCTTGTTTTGTGACTTGTCACACAGGTGATGGATATGAGTTCGGTTTTGTGTTTGACGCGGCAATTCAAAATGGACTCACAGTTGTTGTGACACCGGTTGGCGAAATAGAAACTAGCCGTTTTGAATTGTTTCGTTCACGATGAAACTGCGTTTATTTTCCATTCGGGCCAATTTTCTTCATTCGTTTTGCACTTCATATTGCTCAAACGTAAGTGTCAACGATGTTTTTCACATTTTCTTCACTATGTTTTTTTAGTCCGAAAGTGGTTATGGCAGTCAAGGTGATCTGAGACGGCACGGCTCGACGCTTTCGTTGACGTCGACGCGCAGCACCGCCAGCAGCTCGTCGTATAAGGTTGTTTTTTGGTTTGGGTTCTCGCTTGTGGCCTGGCGATTTATATGCACACCTCAGTACTTTTCGAGTCATCAGAGGGTTCTACCTAGGAACGATTTCACTCAAGCTGCGCCTTGAGCATAACAATAGGATAAGGAATTTTTTATTGGAATATGAAGAAACATTCAAGACGAATCCGAATCGAACTGTTTTGTATGCTCCACTTTGAGAATATGGCACAAACAACAAGCGTGCTCTGACGAAAACTTATCAGAGCCCAGTCGAGAGAGTGGTAATTTTAATTGTGCTTGTCCATTGTGCACTTCACTGATCGTACGTTGACTTGTAAAGAAACGTCAACATTGGCCAATCGACAGTGAACCATTCATAATGACTCGATTATTATTTTTACTGACAGAAAGTTCGAAATTTGCGCGAGAAGATCGCGGAGCTCGAGACGTTTCGTGATCTCGTCTGTCGTCAGGTGGATAACTTGCAACGCCATTTCGACCAGCTGGCGGCTGGACAGAATGGTGAGTTTCGTGCGGTTTTGGGAACCATTCTCGCACTTTCATTTTTAGTCGGTTACTCGTTTGCTTGTTTTTTGTAGATCTACTATAAATGAACTGTTCAAAAGTAGTGTAACCGTGACGTGACGACGTGTTAAATCAATCATTTCGGAGTGGCAGCTAAAAACACGGCAAAAACTGTTGAAAGTCCAACGCAAAACTAAAGTTTAGCCTATCGGTGTACTGCATCTTGTTTGAGGCTGCTTGTTTCAAGCGTAATTAGTTGCAGCTTGCGCATGCAAAAGTGCATGCTACTCTGATGACAGTTGTCGTGTTATCAATTGCGGTAGTTTTGTGACAGATAGCTTGGTTAGCTGCCTGTTAGCGGGCATGCTAGCCCGAACCAAATACTAATATGATACTTTTATCAATAATTCATGAGCATGTCCGGGAAAGCAATGCCTGAACCTCCCCCACCACATTACGAAATTTAGTAGCCTTGGCTACCATGATGCAAACCCCGACCCAGCCAATCTATTGTTAATTGAGCTTTTTTGTGCTCAAATTCAAAACTTACTGTCAATTTGAACAAGTGAAATTGCATTCGAGCAGAGTTTGCATAGACTTTCGAGTTTTTTACAAAAAAATAAAATAGAGCGAGAGCGTTGATTCCAGTCGTCTATCCATCCACTTCCAATCGCTAACGGAGTTTTGTGGCACTTTCGGATTTCTAGAACCGTTGAAAACAACGTTAAAATGAATCAAATAAAACAACCTGACTTCCAGCGTGCATCGCCGCGTCGAAACCATCGTCGATTTCGCAGCACAGCGAGAGTGAACTGATCGATTCAACGGAGACATTGACCGATCACAACAATGGCACCAGCTGTGAGCCATCAGTGACGTCCTCGATGTCCTCGACAATGACGACCGCGAAGAGTGCCTTGATCAGTTCGTCCAATTCAAGTTCGAGCTACTATTCGACTGGCGAGCCGATGCCTGTTGTGAAACTGCATTATAGTGCGAATGTAAGCGCGGCGGGAAACCGGGTGTGTGTGTGTGTGTTTGTGTCGGGGAGCCCCGTCTGTAGCGTTTTGTTGTTGTCGCGTCTGTAGCGCAGGTGTAGAGCTTCTGTCTACCGTTCTGTGGGGGGCCCGGGGCAGTATTTTCCGTTTCCGGCGGAGTTTGGTTTTTTTATGGTTTCCGGAACCGGTGCGTGAGCAAATAACTGAAAAAAAGCGCTCGATCTCGGCTAGACATGGCGCAGAAACAAAAAAATGTTTTTTTTTTCAAGGTTTCTTTTCTTATCGAATCACGTTCACCCCACAGCCCCCATCCAACAACCAAGCGAACAGCGTTCCATCGATGGAGTCGATTGATTTTCGCGGCGAAGCGCTGACGTTCAAAGCGACAACGGCCGGCATTGTGGCGACGTTGACGCACTGTCTCGAGCTGATACAACAGGGCGAGGACGTCTGGAGACGGCGACTCGACAAGGTGAGTCGCGTTTTTTTTTGGAAGTTTTGGGCGAATTGTGACGTTTCAGATGATGAGTTCGGCAGAAGTTGGCTCTAAAGGCGCGTTTAGCAATTAGTTTTTTGTGCGTACGCACGGACACGACACGTAAAAAATGGCCACGCGATTTAGAAATCGTGTCGTGTGTGCTATCTTAATGCATTACGGACACGATTAGTTTGCGCACGGGATTTAGAACGACGTTTGTGCGTACGGACGAAAAACTAAATGGTGTTTCCGCCTTAAACGCGGTGAGCTCATTGTGGTTGTTGGGCACCACCACAGCGTCAACATTTTTAGGTTGTGTGACGAAATAACAAAATCAAAAGATTGTTGTCAACGATAAAATTGCCGCAAGTTGGTGCCAACGGCCATAATGTCGAGGTCACATAATTGCTTGAGGTCACATAATTGCTTGAGGTCACATAATTGCTTGAGGTCACATAATTGCTTGAGGTCACATAATTGCTTGAGGTCACATAATTGCTTGAGGTCACATAATTGCTTGAGGTCACATAATTGCTTGAGGTCACATAATTGCTTGAGGTCACATAATTGCTTGAGGTCACATAATTGCTTGAGGTCACATAATTGCTTGAGGTCACATAATTGCTTGAGGTCACATAATTGCTTGAGGTCACATAATTGCTTGAGGTCACATAATTGCTTGAGGTCACATTGTTAGAAATCGTTGTAAAACTTCGAACGGAATATTTCACACTTGTTTCTATCATTGTTTCTATCACTAGTTGTTTCTAGTTGTTTCTATTATTTTTCAATAAAACCGTTTTTTCATGAAAAAAGTTGAAGGAGATCGAGCGACGTCGCAAATCGGACGACCAGAGTAAACAGCTCGAGAAGCAGATTGAAGAGTTGCAGCGATTGCAGCAGCGCTTGACTGGCGGGCCTGATTTGGAGGTTGGTTTTGCGAGACTTGCCTGTTGTTGTTGCTTTGTTTGCATCTAAAGTGGTTCAAGAGGGGCACATCACTGATGAGGCCACCCCTCTTCTGCATATGATGTAGGCCAGGCCGAAATGCAGAGAACCATTCTACAATTTGGTTGATTTGACGACTTGTTTCTTCAGAATGGTTGGTCCGCGAGACGCAATACCATCTGTAATTGGTTGAACTGCGTTCGAATTGATTTCGAACAAAACTGTGGTTGTTGTTTATTTGAGGAACACATCGCCGATGAGGCCACTGCTTTTCAGTTTCGCTGATGTTGGCAGGACGGCAATACAGCGAACCATCGTATTATTAGCTTGATTTGAATTTTATAGGAGGGCCCGAACAGCACGCTGGGCGAGGAGGAGTGGCACGACGCACTGGACGCGCAGTTGGAGCGACAGAACTTGGAAGAGGAACGGGTGAGAAAACGGGCGATCATGAGTGAAACACTAGAATCGCATAGATTTTGCGAATGGCTCTGTCATTGGCTCCACTGCGTGTGGATCACTGGTTTCTTTGTGTAAATCGAAAGTCCCCCGGTTAGAAAATTTCACCACAAACAAACTACAAACGCGCGCGCACGGCATACGATATTACGGCAGCGTGCATATGTCAACTACCGTATTAGTTTACCCCCATTAAACCCCCCCCCACCATTAATCCCCCCCCCAACCAATAAACCCCCACCCCCACGACAAGTTTTCGGATAACCCCCCCACCACCAATAAACCCCCTTCCCTAAAAGTCGCTGACGTACTAATCCCTCATGGGGGTTTATTGGAGGTAATACGGTATCTGTGCCTGTGTGTTTGTTTGTTTGTTTGACTGTATAACAAACGTACGATACAAAAATGCGTCACCATTCGTTGCCAGGATTGTGCGGCCCAACCAAACCCTTTTTTTATTTTATAAAAATTGTTTTTTTTATTTCATTCAGCTCGAACGACTCCTGTCGCAGTCCAGCTCGGATGAAGCGCCGAGTCGGCCGACGCCGTCGCACGTGCAGCTCAGTCCGAAGCATCCGCTCTTTGCGGAGGTGTGGAATTTAGAGACTTTCATTCGCGATTAATTTCGCATTCCTTCTTCAGATTATTAGTTTTTTTTGTCGCTGACTCAAGGGATGGCTGCACTCAAATCCAATGTGGTGTGAAATTTGGTGGTGCGGTGTTGCACGTTGCTGCGAATCTCGTTTTTGTGTTGTGTTGTGCGTGCGCGCGCGCCCGCATGGCTGCAAGCGCACCACACCACACATCGTCGTTGCGTTCATGAATGCACCTCAACCGTGCCGTAGTCGAAAACGCTTCTATTTCTCAGGTTGATCGCATCACGAAAGAGCAGCTGCATTACGCGAAGACGGGCGTCGAAGACGGCAACTGGCAGTTGTTCATGGTGGATGGCGAGATGAAAATGTACAAACGAGAGATTGAGATTGATGGCATCATGAATGATCCGTTGAAAGCGACGCATTGCGTTCGGGTACTGTGTCGGTTGCTTTGCTTTTCTTTGAAACACCCCCCCCCCCTTCTCCGCCGATTTCGGTAACGGGTATAATGCGAAAATGTTTATGGTGCAGCAAGCAATGCCGAACTGAAATAAAAGACAGATATGAAAATATGTACGGTCTTTTTGGACAAGAACTTTAATGCCTTTACTTTTGTTTGTTTAGGGTGTCACAGCACGCGAATATCTACACTATTTTTACGAAGCCGATTACAAGCTGGATTGGGACAGTAGGTTTCATTTGAAATTTAGCCGTTGTTCAAAGATTTTCAACAAAAGTGCTCCAAAATCGATTAAATTTCTTCAAGTTGAATCTTGAATTAATTAAATATTTCTGAAGCTACATATTTTGGTCTCTTTTTACATTTGTTTTCACAATCCTTTCCTTCTTGGCAACTCTGTTTTTTTCAGCAACACTGGAGAAAATGAACGTCATTGAGCGACTCAGCGATGATACACTTGTCATTCACCAGGTATAGGTCGTTTATGAGATCTTGTCAGGTGGAAAAAGACGCCGTTAGATTGTGTGTGTGTGTGTGGTGCGTGGAATTGTATTGCTTCTTTTTGTAAAGTCATTTTGTATGGCAAAATGTTTTATTCGCGTGAACCATCCAATTTTGGAAAGCCGACGCACACATCATTGCGAACGCATTGATGAAATTCGAGTTTATGTTTTGAAATTCGAAATTTTGAAGCAATTGAATTTTCGTCTAAAAAAACTTTTGACAATGAATTGAAAAAAAAATGTATCGTTCAGGTGCACAAACGTGTCTGGCCGTCCGCACAGCGTGAGTCCTTGTTTTGGACGCACATACGACGCGTCGACTCGGACAAGGACCCGGACGCCTACGACATGCACATCGTGTGCAACCATCACACCGATCGACCGGACGTGCCGGTAAAGTTCTGGTCTGAGCACCGCGCACTTCATCAAATACTGGTGTCATACTACCAGACATGCACGGGCTGTTATGTCTGTTCTGCGGCCTACCCAGGAACAGGCATGTTGGCCGTTCGGAACAGGCATTAGAACAGGCATCATCTACCACGTTACCCCAAATTTTGAGCGGTCAGTCGAGCAATTCATCCATTTTTCATCCATTCAGCAATTTCGGCAACCAGGTTACCAGGTTTGGTCGGTTTGGCTACCTACCAGGAACCAGCATGAAAATGGCTCCCGTGCACCTCTGCATACCACCACCATCATAATATTGTTTTTTTTTGTGCAAAAGAGGCGGAGTAATGTTGAGTTTGAGTGGATCTGTGGACAAGCCGCACAGCTGAAAACGGAACGCACTGCTTTCGCGCCCGAAATCAAAACGCTGAATTTTCAAATCAAAACTCACTGTTGCAGCCAATCCAAAAGGGCAACGTTCGCGTCGGCATGACCGTCGCGATGGTCTGCCAGACGGTGCCGGATAAATCGGTGGCGAAATCGAAGCCGAAAGGCGAGTGGAAGCGAAACGAACTGTCGTGTCGCATCGTCTACGTGGCGCAAGGTAAAATCGGTGGTTTTGCTTGTGATCTGGTTGGCTGTTGTTGTCGCACGCACCGATTTCAATCTGGATACATTCTTTCTACCAGTACAAGGCGACCGGGGGTGTTGTGGAACATATGCGCGCTTCCCGTGCCATGCCATCTCCGACCAGTGCAATCTCCCCATGATTTTTTTTAAACTTTTTTTCCAAACCGTAGAATAAATGTTGTTGTTTTTCCCAGTCAACCCTGGCGGCTGGGTTCCGGCGTCCGCAGCGCGTGCGATTTACAAACGGGAATATCCGAAATTCTTGAAACTACTGACGCAGTACATTAAACACAAAACGGAACACAAGACCACGCTGGATTTATAATAATGGCGTTGTCGCTCACAAAAGAAACGTGTATTCTGCTGTAAAATTGTTTAGCCTATGATCCCTATCCACACCCACTCAGTTGGGTCTCAACACGAACTTAGGCGGCCCTGATCATCACGGAAACTTGTTTCAAAATTTCTATTCGTTTTTTGGTTTTCTTCTTAATGTTTGTCATTTCTCTGACTCGAGGGCGAGACTAAGAGCAATAAGATCGAGTCGAGACCTAACTTCATGGATATTGAGGGATGTGTGCCCAGTTTTGATATGCGACTGTGCAGCGTTGGTTTAGCGTTTTTTTCTGGTATACATCTTGAATTGATTGTCTTGATTTCATTGATGTCGGGTGGTAGATTATTGCAGTCGTTAGTTTTGTTGTATACATTTCCATTTCATAATTCGGATTCATAATCATTGTTAATGCACCCTGTGACGTCATTTGTCAATCAAAGTGCGCTTGTCTCAGTGTATTGCTTGTATATGGGCGTTTGCGCATATGTGTTTTCAATTTGATTTTTCTCGCCATTTCAGGATTTCGCATGTATTTTTGTGTTCAGTTGCTTCATTTTAGTCCACAGAGTGCAACTCAGTTCCATGTAAAGCTGCGGTGAAACAGATTTCTCATTTTTGTCAGCTTTTTGTAAGGATTTTTTACATCGAAGGTGTATTCATGAATCCGCAGCAGAGATTGCCAACCTGATGCTGAACTATTCATGAATGCAGCCTACTCCGTTCTTTCAGGCAGGTTTTTAAAAGTAGATTTTTTGGTTTGTATTTAGGTTTAACTGGATTGGTCTCGATAATATTTTTACAGATACATAAACTTTGAATGAAGGATGTTGTATTTTTTGCACTTTTTTTCTTGATTCATCTTTAAAACAGGGTTGTTATTGGCGTACTGTAGAAGTATTTTGTTGATTGATTTTTATTTGATTGAACAACTTGATTTTTATTGGTGAGAAATTTGGAGTCTTGATTATTTTCTTGTGCGGGACCAGAAGCCATGGCATAAAGTTCTTGAAATTATTTTTTAAGTTTACAAAATTATTGGTTGGTGTTTGTAAAAATTATATCAAATATGTTCAATTATTTTTATTATTCGCTGTTTTCATTTTCTTAGAAATGCCGAATTATCTGTTTTTAGAACAAAAATTATCTTTGCTTCGTTGTTCTAGAGATTATTTTAGTCTTGTCTTTTCTTGGCTGTTGCTGCAGATTTTTTTCGACCAAGCGCTTTTGGACAAGGTTATCTCGATTGTTAGAGCCACGCAAAATTTAAGAATTATTTCCTCATTCAGTTTGTGAAATCTGAAATCAAATTTTAATTTACGACCTGTTCATTAAAATTTGCCCAAGTTTCGATAAACACGATTACCCATTTATAACAATGCTGATTTCTTTGCGTGCATGTTTGTTTTGTTGCCTTCGATGTGAACATGATCACAATAAACGTGTGATGATCTTTACTTTGAACTTGTAATGATATGAGTCGAGTCGATAACAAATAATATTTTTTGCCGATTACGCTAATGAAAATAAAAATTAATCAAAACGTTTTTTGCTTGACTGCGGCCTGTGTTCGTATATTTTATTTTCACCGGGTAGCAGTTTTGCCCCACGATGGAAGGTGTTGATCCATCGAGTTTTTTGTCGGTTCGCACATCGTAAGCTAAAAATGATATGAAACAAGCTGCGTGATTGGGTGCGTTTTTGGAATAGAACCACCGATTCGTTGCACTTTTACCAAAAGAAAATCGAATGCTGTGGGGCGGATGAGTGATACATTTGGTGCGGGTCGTTTCTGTTGACATAAAACGGCAGTACAGTCAAACTCTACAATATAGGCTATCATCTGATTGGTCGGCGATCACGGTGATGCATGCTTTCTGTGCAGGATTGGCTCCGCCTGCACAGAAATGCATCACGTACGTGATCACCAACCAATCAGCTGGTTCTGAAACACATCACGTGAGCACAATTTTGCAGCACACTACCGTTGTAGACTAGGAATTGTGTTTTTTTTTTCGAATTTCATTAAGTTCCATCACCGCATTGATCTACTGCATCATTGAAAATCAGTCAACTCTACGTCCGCAGTCAATCTGCTGTCCCGATTTCAATTGATTTTCGGTTTTCATAGGGACTTAGTGACAAGTCATTTGAATTTTTAATTGTGTGTGTGTCTGTTTCAGCAGCGAAATAATTCAATTCAAATTCAATATTCTTGGCAACAATGATTCCATTATAATTAACGCCGGCACAGAGCAACAAAACAAACACAACCGAACAAACAAGTGACGTGTCGACCTCAGCACAAAAGAGACCGGAGCCAGACACACACGAAACAAAACAAAGGAACGGTCGTACAGCGGGGGACTAATAAAATCGCGGTGAGACCAGTGCGGCAATCATGGCGACCACCGGTGGTGTACCGCGCCGGCACCGGAGACCGTTGCTCGTGTCCGATTACGGCGGCGAGAACGACAGCGACACGGACGATGAGATGGAGAAGGAAGCGGGCGAACTGGAGCAAGCCGACGACGACGACGATCTTGCGGCGGCTGCTGCGAGTTCGACGGCTTTGCCGCCTTCGATGGCCGTTCTGCCGCGAGTGGAGGCAGCGCCGCTGGTCGAGTCAAAGGTCGGGTTCTTTTTCGGGCAAGGACGCACCTTTTTTTCTGGTCTTTTTTCTGGTGCACCGATGTTGTTGGAGTGTTTGTTCTCAAAGGTAAGGTCGGGTTCTTTTTCGAGCAAGGACGCACCTTTTTTTCTGGTGCACCGATGTTGTTGGAGTGTTCTGTTTCTTTTTGCGTGTGATGCGAGTTGTTGTGTTGTTGTTTTGTTTTTTGCAACAAGACAGACCCGTGCGACTGGTGTTCCCCCCGCTGCCAACAAAACCTGTTCCATTTGCCCTTGGCCCTCTCGCTCCGGTCTATGATAGATAAGCGGTGCTCGTGTAAGGTGGAATATGTGGGGTCACGAAACAAAAATGGCTTATTTTCACGGGTCTTCGTGTGCCACATGCCGTCCGTGCAGTTTCGATCTGGGAATTTCCCGCTTTTCGCGATGCACTGATGGTCGGGAAAAGAGATTGTTTCGTTCAGTTTTTTTGGCTCCGAGACTCAATGCGCGCCTAGATTGGTTCCTTTCTACGTCTGCACACGCATTCAATCGCAGAATTAAAAAAAACTAAATCGGACTTTTAGTCGGTTGTCACGCCAAAACGTTATCTAATATGGAAAAAACGAGAAAAAACAAATGACACCGTTTTTTTTTCGCAGGCGGATGTTGGCGGCGATAAAACGGTCGATCCGAGGTGCAAGGAGCTGACGCGTAATCCGACCTACAACGAGTTATTTGCGCCCGTGGTAAGAAGAACGTACAGTAAAGTGCTCTAGTTTGAAGAGCGTGCTCGTTTTCCATCGCAAACACACTGGCAGCACCGGTGCACACGCGGCGTACCACCGCCCATCCGTGTGCGTGTGCGTGTAGTGCCTGTGTGTTTGGTTCATCACTCAAAATGGTGTGTGTGTGTGTGTGTGTGTCTGTGTGTTTGGTAAATGATCATGCGAAAAAAATGCGAAAAAACACACACACACACCGTTTTGCGCGTCAGATCTGCTTTGAGGTAAGACGTTCTGGAGGACAGTTCTGCCTTGGTGTTCGCGCGCTCTGGCGAGACCAGGAGCGTGCCACCGCGCTATGCATCTGCGTAGCGAAACCGCAAACAGCGAACTTTATGTGCTAGCTAAGCACCACGGGCGTCGCTATTGTAGCAATTGAGAAAACCGAAACAGAAACCAGTTCAGCGAGATTTTCAACTGCTCAAACTTGTTGTTGTTGTTTCGTGTTCAGGCCGGACCGCGAAATCCGTACAAGACCGAGCAACAGTCGGCGCACAAGAACACGCTGACCGGCTTCGTGGAGCCGGCGCATTTCAGTGAATTCCATTTCGAATCGGAGCGCAGGACGTTTGATACGTTCGGTTGGTGTGATGGAAATGTTCGAAAGTTACAGAGTGTTCTGCTGCTGCCAGCTGGCGGTTGGTGGGTGCGTTTTTTCAAGAGGACCGTGCAGTACAGTTCAGCTGACTGCCTTCGGAGAAAAATCCTAAATTTCACGAAAACCTTTTTTTCTCATTTTGAATTTCATCGGACCAAACAAAACAAATGTTTTTCTTTTCTCGTTGCGCAGGCTACGCGAAAGACCCGTCCGCCAGCGAGGCAAAACAACAAAAGCCAGGCACTTCGGCGGAGTTTGTGGGCGACTCGAAACTGGGTGTTGCTGAAAAAGGTTTGATCGAACGTCCGAGATTTGTTGTCTTCTTCTTTTCATTTCTGCCTGGTTTTGCGACTCACTATGCACGCACACAGATGAAAAACCAGTGTCATGCTTGAATTGAAGCTTGAAGAAGCTCGCTTGAAGTCCAACAAACTTTATTTTCCATTATAAATCAGGTGCCACTGTTTTCGAGTCAAAGAAAACTGGCAAAGAGAAACGAAAAATGACCTCCAATTGGGACTCGGCTGATCTAGAAGGCTACACTGGCCCTTGGGGCAAGTACGTCGACGAAGAATTGGTGTCGAAACCGGACGCGGTTGGTTTCCGTTATTGTTTTTTTTGTTTTCAATCATTCTTTTCATTCTGTTCCAAGGCCGAATAAATAGGGCAGGCCTTGTCTTCTCCATCAAGGCGGCATCAGTTGCAGACTAGGAGTTGTCTCTTTTTCAAGAATGCCAAGATAATTCCCAGTCGCGTGTGCAAGGGAGAACGAATGAATAGAATAGCACGAAGAATCAATTAGTTTAAAAACGCATCTAATTTGACACACAATTGGGTTTCTGAACGTCTGTTTTTGTTGATCAAATGTCGCGCGCTCCTTGCACCCCGACAAAAGATGCCATGTTTACTCGGCCATTCCGTGTTCAAATAGGAGGCAGTTTTCATTGAGGATGAAATCCAGGAATGTCGGAAGAATGAAGACCGTCCATATTGTTTTTTTTTTGACACGAGTGTTTTTTCATGATCTTGTCGTGTATGTCGTCACGGACGAAACGGTGTAGCACGTACACGCACATACACTGATGGTTTAGCGTGTTTTTGCCAGCCAATTGTCGATGTAATGCCGATGTGTTTGTTGCCGATGTGCTTTAGAAACGTCTCATATTTTGTGTGTGTGTGTGTTTTCAGGACACTCAGAAAGAGATGGACGAATTCGCGAAGAAACGCAAGAAGCACTCCAAGATCACGAAGAGCGAGACGGTCGAAGAAAAATCGATTCTGCACAGTGAGCATTTGTTTACTATTTTTTGTTTGAACGGCTTTTTACGTTGCACGAGCTAAACGGCGTTCTCGTCACCGACTTCCAGAAAGTTTTTTTCGGTGGTTGGTGATGTGATGCCATACAGGGATGGGCTAGCCCCGCCTCCGTCCTAGGCCGGGGGGCCCCACTCACCCAGTGACCTCGATCTGCGCGCTACCTCGGCTGTCGCTGGTCGACGTTCGATTGCCGGGAAGCGGGCGTGCATCCGAAATCCCTCTCAAAACCCTTCATATGATATGTGTGGACGGCTAATACTCGTCTTCAAAGAACGAAATCAACCAAAAACACCCAATCATTCATCATTCACGCAATTCATTCAATCAATCGCCAAACATTCATAAAAAAAAACGCGCATTCTTCAGTCAAAGACGCCGCCGACTACCAAGGCCGCTCGTTCCTGCACCCGCCCACCGATGTCGGCGTGAATTTCCGCGCCGACTCATTGCCGGAGCGCTGTTTCATCCCGAAGAAACAGCTGCACACCTACACCGGCCACAGCAAGGGCGTCCAGTGTATTCGGTGGTTTCCAAGTAGCGCGCATCTGCTGCTGTCGGCCAGCATGGACAGCAAGATCAAGGTGTCGTTGATTAATGGTGCATTCATGAAGCAGTGATTAAGGTTTCGCAATATCGTTGATTGATGGTGCATTCATGAAGCAGTGATTAAGATTTCGTAATATCCTATATTGAAGGTGCATGCATGAAGCATTGATTACGGTTTCGCAATATCGTTGATTAATGGTGCATTCATGAAGCAGTGATGTTTTGTAGCACAGCTGCGCGTCACTAAATACTGCTTCATGAATGCCGGTTTTTTGCAAACGTGGTGTTATTCTCTGTTCAGTGTGTCTTCCATGGTGTGTGGTGAATGAACATATGAATCTCTCTACTTTCGCAAAGCTCGAACAACCGTTTCTCGACACTTTCGCAGCTCTGGGAAGTGTACAAGAACCGCCGCTGTGTGCGCTCGTATCTCGGCCACAAGCAGGCGGTCCGGGATGTGAACTTCAACAACGATGGCACAAAGTTCCTGTCGGCCTCGTTCGACCGGCACATCAAACTCTGGGACACCGAGACTGGTGCGTGCGCTTTTGTGGTTTTGTTTTGGAATTTCGAGCGCTGTTTTGTCGTTGTTTCGTTTTGGTGTGCGCTTGTTCTTGGAATTTCGAGCGCTGTTTTGTCGTTGTTTCGTTTTTTTGGTGTGCGCAAAATTGTTTGTGCGTTTCTGGAATGTTTTTTTTGCTTTTTTCAGGTGAATGCGTGCAACGGTTCACTACCGGCAAGGTGCCGTTTTGTGTGAAATTCAATCCGGATGATGATAAGCAGCATTTTTTCTTGTCCGGCATGAAAGACAAAAAGATTATCCAGGTTTCGTTTATCATGTTGTGCTTGTATTTTAACGTTTTTTTCAATTTTTACTAGCTTGGACTGATTTGCGCCGATTTTGATAGGAACAGCCAATCTATTTCTATATCGTATGCAACTAGCTGATTGGTTGGTGCACACGTGGTCTATGCATTCTGTGTGCAGTCATTGCTGCTGGGCTGGACTTGGAGGCGGAGTCCAGGTTTTCACAGAATGCATGCCTCACGGGTGCGCCAACCAATCAGCGAATTGCATTTTATATGGAGAGATACACTGTAGCAGCACGTGGATGATCGGCACAGGAGGTCCGAGGTGCAACGTATTTTCGGGAGTCTTGAAAAACAGTAACCATGAGTGTAACCATCTGCTGTTTTGCTGATCATGAAAGCCAGAAACAAGAGCTGTATCTCACAACAGAAAAGAAACAAAAAAAACGCTTTCAGTGGGACACACGGACGGGCGAGGTTGTGCAAGAGTACGATCGTCACTTGGGCGCCGTCAACACAATCACGTTTTTCGACCATAATCGACGCTTCTGCACCACTTCTGACGATAAGTCGCTGCGAATTTGGGAGTGGTACGCGGGCGTTTTCTGCGGTTACTTAGTTCTGTTGTTTTTTTTAATTTGCGATTCGCCCGCCACTGCGGAAATTGGACTTTCTGCATTCTGCTATGTAATGGCCAGTTCGTAGTGCCCGCGTAGGCATGCGTCAGCATGAACGGGCCTGGGAAACCTGCTTTGTCCAAGCGAGCTGCGTTACGGGCTCGTGGGAGGGGGTCGATAAGCATATGGCTGACGTCAAATGCGGGGCTGCGATGTCAGTTCCGCAGTGCGGACAATGAACAGAGAACAGACCATACTAACGGCGGCGGGCAGTTGGAGCACGTCAGCTTGCAACGCTCATGCAATCGCGTATGACACGGCAACTTTTTTGGGAAAATAGAACCAATTCCAGTTTTAAATTTTTTTTCAATCAAAGATTGTGTTTTCAATTAATTCCAAGAGTTTTTTCAATTTTTTTCAGGGAAATCCCGGTCGACACAAAATTGATCCAAGACCCGTCGCTGCATTCGATGCCGTTCATGCGAAAGTCGCCGAATGGTGAATGACTGTTTGCTTTGGACCTGGGCTGGGGTGTGCTGTGGCGTAACGTAACCACGGAGCTCATCGCTCAAACTTTTCAAATTGCGGGGAATTATTCAAATTTGAGAGACCGCTTTATTGTGCACCAAACTATTGGACGGGTGGCTTTGATGATTGGCATCATTTTTTTTACTTCAGCCATGTCAACAAATCAAAAAATTCGTTTTTAAGTTTAAAAAACGTTTTCTTGCTCAGAAAAATGGATTGTCGGCCAATCAATGGACAACCGAATCATGCTCTTTCAAATGCTGGACGAAAAGTTGCGGTTCGCGAAAAAGAAAGCGTTCAAGGGACACATGAATGCGGGCTACGCTTGCGGCATTGACTTCTCGCCGGACATGAGGTGCGATTGTGAAAGCAAAACTTGTGTCACCCCGATGTTTGCATGCTGAATATGGCTGCATTTTTGTGTCTGCCACGTCACTGATTGGTCTCATCCTCATCGCACCAGTTCGCGGCAACCAATCAACGTGCTCCCAATACTTATCGGTGTATAACTTTGTTGTTGCACTGTTTACTTCGTCACATCAAACTTGACAGAAATTAGTTCGTTATTGAGCAGAAGAAGCCATTGCAACAGTGGTGTGGTGGTGTACCGTGGGGCGCTAGCCGCAAGAGACGTTTGAGGGACGTGCTCTCCGGCCTACGGTAGGGACCGCTCCATGGTACACTTCGTCGCACGGCTCTGTTAATGAGGGAACATCGCAATAAAAAGCTCACCTCCCGAACAAAAGACACCGTGATTTGACACTATAACTTTTACGGCAATATAACACAGGATTGCCCGTTTCCGCCCGAAGCTTGGTACCTTATGGTTTCCGGAACCGGTGCGCGAACAATTATTTAAAAAAAACTTTGCAACCGGTTTTTATTGCGCCACACACCCAATTTCAGCTACATCATCTCCGGCGACAGCAACGGCCATTTGTACATGTGGGACTGGAAGAATCATCGTATCGTCGCGAAATGGAAGGCGCATGACGAAGTTTGCATCGGAGCGTTGTGGCATCCGCATGAGACGAGCAAGATTGCCACTTGCGGCTGGGATGGCGTCATTAAGCTGTGGGATTGATCGACGGTTTTTTATATGACTGAAAGAAATTTTAAAAAAAATTGGAAAGAATCCAGTGATGAGTAGTAGTTTGTTTCTGCTCTTCTGAATAATGTAAGAATTGAACGAATTCTGCGTGTTTGTTTCATGCTGCTTTTTGTTTGTTACCACTGGATTTGGTATTACATGTATTTCTTGACAAGAAAAAAGCCGATAAACAGTACGAATGAGTTGTTTTGGTGCGATTTGTGTGTCTATTTCGTTGGTTCCGCGACCATTTCGTGCTTAATGCCACAATTCAAAGTCCCCAAAGTCAACCAATCCTATTTCGGGAACTCTAATCACTTTACCAATTTTGAAGTCGCGCGTCAAGCATGTGTGGAATTTCCACTACTACACATGCGTGTAGCCCTGTGTCAAGGAGACCTATTCTGCCAATACTCGCATATCGTCAACGCGCTCATGCGCATTTCTATAGCTTACCGTAAAGTCTTGCATATAAGGTTCCTCCCACTTATAAGACCCCCACCCAAAAGTGGGCGGAGTGTCACACGGCGGGAAGCCAAAAAAATTCAAAATTTTGACATGGTCGAAATCCTACCCCGTTTATAAGGCTCGGAATTCCTAATGTTCGGTTTATAAGACCTCCCACTTATAAGGTTGTCACACGAAATTCCACTTTAAATTTTTGATTTTCAAATTTATATAAGGAGACCTTATATGCAAGACTTTACGGTATGTGAAACACCAGCAGCACTCTGCTGCCGCCCGTTGGTTTTTGCCACCTGCCCGTCAACCGAACGCAAGTTGCAAGCGCATTCAACAACACGTTCTCGCTCTCGTGGGAAAACGCGCCTCCGTATGGGGCACCGCGTGTTACGGTCGAATAATGTGAAATATCCGCACTACACATGTTTGTAGTGAGCCTTTCACCGAATCAACTACTGTGCCGACAATCGGTCGCCTCTTTTCGTTATTATACATGTAGATTACATGAAACATCAGCAGTAGTCTGTTTTACCACGTGGTCATATACGTTTTTTTATCTTTCATTGCAATAATGCATGCATCACACTGCACGTGTGTGCAACCAGTCAATCAGCTAGTTGTATATAATTTACAGATTAGATTGTGCGGGCAGTATTATCTTTTCTTTAAGACCTGCGACTCAATGCGGTTGTCGACGTAAAAGGAAACTAGTTTCAATCTGCATGTGGTAATTCAGAATAGGCAAAGTGACCCGGCCTTATTTAGGGGACTTGGATCCCTTTGCCAATTTTGAATTCCCGCGTCGTGCATGAGACTGCTTACCCATCTATGCGCGCATTGAGACACGGGACCAAAATAAAAGATATTACTTTCATAATTTTATTGGTTCACAAAATAAGACTGATTCGTTCAAGGACTATTGGTGCACAAGATAACACTGATTCCTCCAAAGACTATTAGCGCACAAGATAACACTGATTCATCAAAGGACTATTGGTGCACAAAATAAGACTGATTCGTCCAAGGACTATTGGTGCACAAAATAAGAGTGATTCGTCCAAGGACTATTGGTGCACAAAATATGTAAGACTGATTCGTCCTAGTGATGTGTTCGGTTACCGAAATTCTCGGTAACCGAACCGAAACCGAAAAAAAAATCACCAACCGAAACCGTTGCATTTTCGAGCACCGGTAACCGAAACCGAAACCGGAAGAGGTGCAGTGTTCGGTAACCGAACCGAAACCGGAAGAGGTGCAGTGTTCGGTAACCGAAACGAAACCGAAACCGAAAAAGAAATTGTTTATCAACCGAAACCGAAAAATTTGAATTTTCGGTTATTTTTCGGTTACATTGGATTGGAATGGAGGAATAATTCGGTGGGTGGTGGGGATTTACCCACCCCTATATTATAACATTGGAAAGGGGCGGAGTCCAAGGGGGGGGGGCATAGTTGTTCTAGTCCAGGGGGTTGGTGGGGGGGGGGGGCAGATAGGATAGCTGAGGCCGATCGCCTTCTGAGATAGATAGCTGAACCCATTTGGGGGGGGGGCGCGGGGGGGGGAGGCCAAGGCGGCCGACCAAAATCTTGAATTTGGTTAGACATAGCCAAAATAGTATAAAACCGCTAAAAAAGCTGAATTTTGCGTAAAAAGGCGTAAAAATGAAAGAAAAACGCATATTTGACCCAATTTTAGTGAAATTTACACAAATTTCAAGCAAAAATGGGCATTTTAGGCCAAAATTTGACCTACTTTTAAGGTTTCAAAACTGAAATTTTGGGTAGATAGCTGACCTAAAATGCCTCCGGGAGATAGACTATAGATTTCAGATTTTTGGGGGGGGGCGGCCTAGATAGACTGCTGACTGAAATTTTTTTTTGGGGGGGGGGCGCCCCCAGGATCAGAATCAGGGGAGGAAATTGATCGGGGTGTGGAGGGTGATTGATTGAACTAATCCTCACGGGTCACGGCGCCGTGTGGCTGGGCTGGGTGGGGGGCACTGTCTGACATCTGTTCTGTTGACTGTTCTGACGATCCAACGGTCCGTTCCATATCCGTTCCGTTCCTCTTCCTCTTTTCATTTTAGCATTCATTATCCACCGCACCCTAAATTTAACAATTTATCGGAGAATCTATCCTGAAAGCACTGAAACTGAATAATTTATGTTGCATGCAACTTGCAATATATATATGCGCCATCGATCAAGCAATCTTTTTCATTTGAAACCGAAAATCAACCGAAACCGAACCGAAATGAAATATTTTGTCGGTAACCGAAACCGAAACCGGAAGAGGTGCAGCACACTACAGGCAACCGTCTGCCCATAAAATTGCATCTGACCATTGCAAGCGCATTCAACAACACGATCTCGCTACCGTGGGAACACACGCCTCCGGACGGGGCACCACGTGTTCCGGTCAAAGAATATAAAAATCCACACTACACATGTTTTGTAGTGTGCCTTTTTATCGAACACGATGCTAACATTCGATCGTCTCTTCGCCTTTTTCATAATTATAGATGACGTGAAACATCAGCCGCACTTTGCTGCCCGCCAGTTCATTTTTTATCGGTTTCAATATTCATCGTTTTCAGGAACTTTCAGTTTTTTTTTGCACCGCCTGCTTTTTCGGGTGTGTTTTCCGAAAAAAATGATTTTGTTCCCGCGAAAATAGTGTTTTTTTTTCGTCTCCACACATTCAACACGCGAAGGCTCGCTCGTACGCTTGTGCAGCACACTACAGGCAACCGTCTGCCCATAAAATTGCATCTGACCATTGCAAGCGCATTCAACAACACGATCTCGCTCCCGTGGGAACACACGCCTCCGGACGGGGCACCGCGTGTTCCGGTCAAAGAATATGAAAATACACACTACACATGTTTTGTAGTGAGCCTTTTACCGAATTGGCTACGATGCCGACACTCGATCGTCTCTTTTTCTTTTTCTTAATTATAGATGACGTGAAACATCAGCAGCACTCTGTAGAACAGTTTTCTGTGGGGCAACTTTATGTTTCCCAAAAGCACATTTGTCGCAAGCCAAATATCAGACAAGTATGGCCTATTTTTTAAACGTGTCCCACTGAAATGACGTCATGTGCCACAAAACATGCGCTTGTCGTTCAGAGCAAACCAGACTATCCGTTTAGCCGATTTCTTCCCGTAATCAAATGGTGAATGTCGAATCAGTCTCACCAAACTGAAATTTTAGTGCCTGTACTTTGACAAACGGGCGTTTTTAAATAAAATGACGTCACGTTAGTCCGGACACGTTTGAATAAATCCACAATAGAGCCGCAGAAGATGCGGATAAAACCGAAGAGAACATTTGGTCGTATTTTTTTCTATCCTGCAGTGCCTGGTTTTTTTTCCAACACGTTTCAAGCAAGTCATCTTATCTTGCTTCAGCCAGCTGCGCTGCATTGTGCGTGTAAAAATCAGCCCCATCCTGACATTGTACATGTAACACGGGTGCGGGGTCAACTCCGGCCCACGCATTTCCGGCCCACGCATTAGCGTCCCGACATTTCCGGCCCACCCATTACCGGCCCACTCATTTCCGGCCCGCCCATTACCGGCCCAGCCCAATAATTATCTTTCTGCGCTGTATTTCGCCACGGATAACGAAAATGAACTGAAACCGCACTCTAAATTGTACTCCCTGCTCACCGACATGCTTTTAACAAAAATACTTAAATTTTTTATTTCAGTTTTCGTTTTCGTATCGCTTCTATTTGTTCATGACATTGGAACAAATGCTTCAGTTTGAATTACGTCGATGAATCGTTGATGTGTTTTTATTTGCTTTGTTCCGATTGATTTTGCACATTCAATTTCAATAACAACAACATGTCTGATGGGTCGACAAAAATAGGAGCTTTTTCAAACCGAATTGACGCGCTGAGTTCGAATTTTGCACTGGACACAGAGCCAAATTCAATCATTTTAATTCTTAAAATTAGCAAAAACTCATGAAAATTACCCCTCTAACCAAATTTGGACATGTGGATCCACAACCAGGTCGTGTTTCCTAATCCTAATCATTCCTAATCCTAAACCTAATCCTAATCCTAAGCCAAGCCTTTTTGATAAGGTGAAAATGATCAATTTAGTTTTTGCATTTTTTCATGATGCATCACGAAAAAATCCGAATGAAAAAAAGAATTAAAAAATCGAACCCTAAGTTCAAAGTGTAACCGCCTAATCAATGTGAGTTTCTTAATGAAATATAGCAGTGGGTGGCGGTTGAAGTCACTGGAAGCAAATTATTGGGCTGGGCCGGTAATGGGTGGGCCGGAAATGAGTGGGCCGGAAATGCGTGGGACGCAGATGAACGGGGCCGGTAATGGGTGGGCCGGAAATGAGTGGGCCGGAAATGAGTGGGCCGGAAATGTTGGGCCGGAAATGCGTGGGCCGGAAATAACGGGACGCAAATGAACGCACGCCGTAACACGTGGCTGCATTGATGCAGTCAGCTAGTGTAACGTGCACACACACAGTACGCATTTTTCAAAGTCAACACGCATTGCATACAAACGAGGGGTGTTCGTGAAAGCATATGCCGAAAGCTGGTATCGATTGCACCGCCATACGCGGCCGTTATGATCGTGTTTCACAAATAGACTGTTCACATAAAAGCGAAACGATTTCCGCTATTCCACTGGTTTCCCGGCGGACTCCAACGATGCGAAACTCCAAAAAACACAAAACACTTCAACTCGACGGATAAACCGGAATGCCAAACAATAAAAAAACAGTTTCTCTCGGCCCGCCCATAACAAAAAATAAAAAAAATTGAAAAACCATGGGCGGGCCGGGGCTTCTGTTTCAAGACCTGGTCCGGCGTGGACGACAGTGATCTAGACGGGTGTGCGATGTTTCGTACTTCAACTTTAGGTTTCTAAAAGTTGTGAAACACGCACATGCGGGTCGGCCACTACATACACGACTTTGTGGTCTTGTTTTTTTGTTTTTGAAGGGTGCTCAGAAAATTACCAGGTATTTCCATTCGGTCGTCCATTATTTTCACTGAAAGAAAATGAAACCGTAGTTTTCAGCAGTTTTATTGAGTTGCCACTATGGCTTGCTCAAGCGGTGCTATGCTATTTCTTTTTAGTTCAAACTCACATGAGTTCGATTTCAAGCAAATGGTGAATCAAACTCGAGAACAGTGTATTTTCCCAGTGTATTTTTTGCACCACCCTATATTTACTTCAAAATGTCGATTTTCTCACTGGTTTACTGCTGTGTATTTTGCGCTTACATGCATACATTCATGTGTTGATGTTGTGGTGTACACGAATAAATCATAAAACAAGAACGATTGCCATTAACATATCGCTGAAACAAATAAAAAAAGTGCAACAGCGTTTCCATGGCGGAACAGCATGACTACACGCACAGGAAGTTTCAGCGTTTGCCATGTTCGTTGGGGCTCACAGTACTCAAGAGTAATTGAAATGGTTCTACATCACAAAAAAAACATTCCTGTTATTGCCGAGTCATACAGCACACATACCGGTAAACATGGCTATGGGGCACTTTGTGGTCAACAACCACACTGGATATGATGAATGTCGTTGTCAACAGTAAAAAAAACTTTAACGCAGCGACAATAATTGAAAATTTTGAAACAGGTGTGCTGTCATATTTCGTCCGCCTACAAATGACACAGTTGCAAATTGCAGTCGTGTTTTGTTAACGAACAGTTTTTTGTTTCGAATCGGAAAATCCGCACGATGAGGTTGCTGGTTTTCGCACATCTGTTGATATGGGCACGATTTTCGGGCGTTCTGGCGTCCAGGGGTGAGCGCAAATTTATATCGCATGGCCTTCTAATTCTCTACTGGCATATTTTTTGCACTTCGAGTTTTTCATGGTACTCGGGTGTACATGCCAATATACTATACATGTATGGCCTATTTCTTTAAACGTGTCCCACTGAAATGACGTCATGTGCCGCAAAACATGCGCTTGTCGTTCACAGCAAACCAGACTATCCGTTTAGCCGATTTCTTCCCGTAAACAAATGGTGAATGTCGAATCAGTCACACCAAACTGAAATTTTAGTGCCTGTACTCTGACAAACGGGCGTTTTTAAATAAAATGACGTCACGTTAGTCCGGACACGTTTGAATAAATCCACAATATGTACAGTGGCGGCCAAAAGTGTTGGAACGCTGCGCGCATGTGTGCGCGTGTGTTGCGCGTGTGTATCATCAGCCTTGCAAACGCTATTATATGAACCCCATGCTAATTTTTTTTGTGATTACTGAGTGTATCTAATACACTATCCGCAGGATTTTTTTCGCTGAAGCATACATTTATTTGACAAATATCGAACATTACAACACACCTCCATTTGACAGTAAAACTGTTTCAAAATTATTTGGCAAGAAAATATAGCGGAATAAACAATACAACCCGACTGGAACCCGAAACATGAACGCAATACACGTCTGTTAGATAATTCAAACACAAACAAGCGCTAATACTTCGTAGAATAGTTTTCTTGCCAATGATTTTGAATCAGTTTTACTGCCAGTCATATGCATTGGAGGCGTGTTGTAATGTTCGGTATTTGTCAAATAAATAAATTCTTCTTTGAAAAAATCCTGCGAATAGTGAACTAGATACACTCAGTGGTCTAAAAAACAAAAAAATTAGCACGGGATTCTTTTATAGCGTTTGTACGGCTGATGCAACACACGCGCAATACATCGCATACACGCACACACGCGCGCAGCGTTCCAACACTTTTGGCCGCCACTGTATATAAAGATACATATCTGGATACTTACTGCTACTTGTATACATACTTGTACGTTCTCGTCTGCGTGCGAGGTGTACTGTAGAGCCATTTCAATTTCTCAGCAATTTTCAGAGCTGCGACGGAAATGCGACGATCTGCTCGCGAATAACGCCACAAGACCAACGTTCTTTCACAGGGGTGTCTGTTACGTGTATCACGGTCAGGCGGCAGATGTGGTGAGCCTGTTGCTGAGGTCATAGTCTGAAAGAAAACACTGTGCACTCGGTATTGTTCGCACAGTGACAAACTCACTGCACAGCACACACATGCGATAAATACCGTATTACCCCCATTAAACCCCCCCCACCATTAATCCCCCCGCCAATAAACCCCCACCCCCACGACAAGTTTCCGAATAATCCCCCCCCCACAAATAATCCCCATGGGGGTTAATTGGAAACCTGTTTGAAGCACATACCCAGCGAATTCAGTGGCTGAATGCAGTGACATTGGTGAAATTGTGCTACCAAAGGCCCCAAAGGGATGAGTTAATGGTAATTTCATTACAAAAGGCTGTTACAAAAGGAAATCTCTGTGAAAAGTAGAAGTTTCTGCGACTTTCTTGCTTGCCATGCAAGGTATTTTTGCCATTTTTCAACAACCCCCACCCCTAGAATTTGTTTGTAAATAACCCCCCCCCCACCAATAATCCCCCCACCAATAAACCCCCACCCCTAAAGGTCGCTGACATATTAATCCCCCATGGGGGTTTATTGGAGGTAATACGGTATGTGCTTTTTACAACCAGTGTGTTTGACTGGTGTGTGCAACATCACATGCTGTTTGGTTGGACAAACATTTTCATAATTATTATGCCGTGCCGTAAGAAACAGTGAGAAACAGTGACTTCGAAACACTGTCGGAAAACAAAACAAAACCGCTCGTCGCAAGCTCGCAGAAAGCACATGTTCATTTTAGGTCAATTATGACACGGCGAAAGCAAGCTGCAACGATTTCGGACCAAATCTACCCGGCCATCTGGTCATGGCATCATCAGGGG
>JASANC010004587.1:75000-114568 GCA_030248135.1 Theristus sp. LFF4_11
TAATCAAGTCTTGCCAAGCCTGAGAACACCTACAGAACTTCTTCATTGCTCCGGTATGAGACGTAATTTTGTTATTGCACAACTCCTTTATGTTGGCAACACAATTCTGTAGGTGCCCTAAGCCTTCATCAAGGATAATCGTAGAAAAAATCTGTTCCAAGAGTATAATAATTATGTTTAAGTGCTGATGCTTGATGATCAGGGAACATCGTGTCAAGACCCAAAAAATCCTTACCGTATTCCCATAGCCGAAACTCAGTATTTCACTTCACAAGTTGCATGTTAACAGATAACAGATAACAGAACGAAGTTCTCTGGTGTGACCGGTCTACTGGGTGAATACCCATCAACGTGCACACAGTACGCAATTTTCAAAGTCAACACGCATTGCATACAAACGGGGGGTGTTCGTGAAAGCATATGCCGAAAGCTGGTATCGATTGCACCGCCATACGCGGCCGTTATGATCGTGTTTCACAAATAGACTGTTCACATAAAAGCGCAACGATTTTCTCTATTCCACTGGTTACCGGCGGACTCCAACGATGCGAAAATATAACTCCAAAAAACACAAATTCACTCAACTCCACGGATAAACCGGAATGCCAAACAATAAAAAACAGTTTCTCTCGGTCTTCGGGATTCTGTTTCAAGACCTGGTCCCCGTGGACGACAAGTGATCTAGACGGGTGTGCGATGTTTCGTGCGTCAACTTTAGGTTTCCAAAAGTTGTGAAACACGCACATGCGATCGGCCACAACATACACGACTTTGCGGTCTTGTTTTTTTGTTTTTGAAAGGTTCTCAGAAAATTATTTCCATTCGGTCGTCCATTACTTTCACTGAGAGAGAATGTATGAAACCGTAGTTTTCAGCAGTTTTATTGAGTTGCCACTATGGGCTATTTCTTTTTAGTTCGAACATGCATGGGTTCGATTTCAAGCTAATTGTGACTCAAACTCGAGAACGAGCCGTTTTTACCAGTGTATTTATTGCACCATCTGTCTCGGCGGTACTTTTACAACACTTGTATTCAGCACTTTTTTATTTTTCAGCACGAAAGCAACCAAAATTTTTAAAACCGCGAGGCGCATTGCCTTTAACAAGGGGGTTTTTTTGGGGGGAGGGGATTTTCAAAGAAAAAAGTTGCTCAGAAACCCAACTGCGTGTCAAATTTTACATGTTTCTGAAAATTAATTGGAGCACGATTATGTTCATTATTTCTACCTTTGCACACTCGATTGGCGGATATCTTATCATTTTTGAGAAAGGAAACTCCTAGTCTGCGACTAATCTCGCCTTGATTGAGACTGCCATATTTATTCGGCCATACTGTAAACGTTACACGTTATCAAACTAAAAATTCAGCGCACGTTACACAAAAAAAAAACGTTGTACACCAGCATAAAAATATTCCGCGCATGAATCCAAGACAAAACAAAACAGACAACAAACAAAAACATTACTCACGGATATATAACAACTCTGTCCGTGACACCATCCTGTATTTACATGGCGGCCAAAAGTTTGGAAACACCCATGCGAGCGCGTGTGTGTGGTGGTACATGCGTGCTTTTATTGTGCGTCTCTCCCCAACACATGCCAGCTTTGTGTTTATGAACGCAACAATTGCTTGTTCCAAAAATCAAAAGTTTACTGCTTATGTGCACAGTAATAACGCAAAAATGCGCGATATGCAGCGCACGCAGGGGTTTCCAAACTTTTGGCCGCTACTGTACTTCAAAATGTCTATTTTTGTCACTGGTTTACTGCTGTGTAGTTTGCGCTTACATGCATATTATCTTTTCGTACGAAGGAGGCGGAGTAATGTTGAATGATGTGTGGAAAAGCCGCACACTGAAAAAATGCTTCGCGCCAGAACACAGTTCGAATATGAATTAAAATAAATTTTGTTTAGTGAGAAACCATTCTGACTGTTTTTTTCTCAATTTCTTGCACGAATCTGTCGTCAGATAACGTTAAGTTTTTTCTCATTTAAATTGCCGCGCAGCCATGAAACATTTTCTCTATCTGTGCGTGCAAACGCATATTGGGTCACGTTTAATAAGAAAGTTAATACAGGGTGGACCAAAAAAAAGGATCCAATACTAAAATGCTCTCACTGGCGTGTGCTGAGGTGTTTAAAGCTGAAAATTGGAACACTATTAGAAAACATTTGGAGATTTTTCTGACCAAATTTTTGTTACGGTATGTTGCTCCTATCACTCAAAACAGCAGAATATCTGAAAAACATGAAAAATCGACAAATGTGGTGAAATACAGAGGTTTGATTTAGCTGTAACAAGAACCTCATGGCTTAAAATTTGAAACACTGTTAGAACATTCAGAGTTTTTTGTGATCAAAATTTTTTTTGTTTACACGTTTCTGTTTATGTTTTATAGTGCAATTTTAAAAAAATAGCGATTTTTGACGAAAAAACAACGTTCATCCATAATCTCACTGTTTATCATTGCTCATAAACGGACTTCCGAACTAATGTATCGCCATGCGGGGTAAAATTGAATTTTTTACAAATTGCCGAACCACTATGGAAAAGTTATTCGCATGTTCCCACCAACTGGCAGACCAGACTCGCTTCTCTGCCATCCACTTAACCATGATGGCAGCAACGACTGAAAATGGACTTGCATCTTTCACTGCAGAAAATAACCAGTCTGCTTTTGGTAAAAAATGTTGTATCAGAGTGACAAATTGTGTGAATTAAAAGAAAGAAACATCAATTTGCCTCTAGAAAGATAAATTCGGATCTGTTCTGAGCAGAACAGCTCACGCACGCTCAGACTCAGAGTGAAACATCAGGGTGATCAAAGAATGTTCAAATGCTATTCGGCATTTGGCATTTTTCATGCTACTGTATGTGCGTATTGTTTATTCATCTTTTTTTGTGTTGCGAACACTTGGGTTGTCACCAACGTTCATCATTTAATCTTTGTTACGGCTAATCAACCCTCTGCATTTCACAACATTTGTCGATTTTTCATGTTTTTTCAGATTTTCTGCTGTTTTGAGTGATAGGAGCAACATTCCGTAACAAAAATTTGGTCAGAAAAACCTCGAAATGTTTTCTAATAGTGTTCCAAATTTCAGTTTGAAACACCTTCGCACAAGCTAGTGAGAGCATTTTAGAATTGGAACCTTTTTTTGGCCCACCCTGTACATTCATGCGTTGATGCTGTGTTGTATGTGTGCTAAAAATTGCAGGTTGCACTGTTGCTGCGGTCTGAAAACAAATTTCAAAACAAGAACGATTGCTAACATGACCCAAAAGCCGTGATCGGCGCAATGAATTACCATGGAAAACACCGATTTCTTGTTTTTCATTTCTGGACCGGTTTCACTAAATTCCACGGCCGATTCGCCCGAAATCGTCACGATTCGGTATCTAGAGTTGCTCACATGAAAAAAACTAACACAAAATCCGTGATCAGTGTATTTAATTACCATGGAAAACACCGGTTTTTTGTTTTTCATTTTTGGACCGATTTCGCCAATTTCCACGGCCGATTCGCCCGAAATCGTCACGATTCAGTATCTAGAGTTGCTCACATAAAAAACTAACCCAAAATCCGTGATCAGTGCATTGAATTACCATGGAAAACGCCGTTTTCTTGTTTTTCATTTCTGGACCGATTTCGCTAAAGTCCACGGCCGATTCGCCCGAAATCGTTACGATTCGGAATCTAGAGTTGCTCACATGAAAAAACTAACACAAAATCCATGATCAGCGCATTGAATTACCCTGGAAAACACCCTTTTCTTATTTTTCGTTTCTGGACCGATTTCGCCGATTTCCACAGCCGATTCGCCCGACATCGTCACGATTCGACATCTAGAGTTGCTCACGTAAGAAAACTAACCCAAAATTTGTGATCAGCGCATTGAATTACCCTGGAAAACACCCTTTTCTTGTTTTTCGTTTCTGGACCGATTTCGCCAATTTCGACGGCCGATTCGCCCGAAATCGTCACGATTCAGTATCTAGAGTTTCACACGTAAGAAAACTAACCCAAAATCCGTGATCAGCGCATTGAATCACCCTGGAAAACACCCTTTTCTTGTTTTTCGTTTCTGGACCAATTTCGCCAATTTCGACGGCCGATTCGCCCGAAATCGTCACGATTCGGTATCTAGAGTTGCTCACATAAGAAACTAACCCAAAATCCGTGATCAGCGCATTGAATTACACTGGAAAACATAGTTTTTCTTGTTTTTCATTTCTGGGCCGATTTCGCCGATTTCCACGGCCGATTCGCCGGAAATCGTCACGATTCAGCATCTAGAGTTGCTCACGTAAGAAAACTAACCCAAACTCCGTGATCAGCGCATTGAATTACCATGGAAATCACCCTTTTCTTGTTTTTAGTTTCTGGACCGATTTCGTCAATTTACACGGCCGATTGGCCCGAAATCGTCACGATTCAGCATCTAGAGTTGCTCACGTAAGAAAACTAACCCAATATCCGTGATCAGCGCATTGAATTACCCTGGAAAACACCCTTTTCTTGTTTTTCGTTTCTGGACCGATTTCGCCAATTTCCACGGCCGATTCGCCCGAAATCGTCACGATTCAGCATCTAGAGTTGCTCACGTAAGAAAACTAACCCAAAATCCGTGATCAGCGCATTGAATTCCTACGGACTAGACCTTTTCCTATTATTTTTCGTAGTTCAGACAACATTTGTAAGAGTGAAAAACTGATACCCAGTCAAAATGCTACGAACTTTCAAAAATTGCACAATTTTGACTCAAAAAGTGCCCGGGCAAAAAAATAAACTAAATTTTCAGAATCTACGGATGAAATTACCCCAGGAAACATTTTTGTTGAACTGTGAAAGCGTCCCAGCTAAAAATTGAAAGGGCGAACACTTAAAACCAGGTGAAAACCCTCCGAACTTTTAAAAATGCCCAATTTTTTTACCCAAACAGGGTCTGGGTAAAAAATTAACCCAATTTTCAAAATCTCCGGATGGAATTACCCCAGGGAACATTTTTGTTCGACTGTGAAAGTGTTGCAGGTAAAAATTGAAAGGGCGAACACATGTTGATTACATATCTGAAAAAAAAAATACAAAGAGAAAGAAGTAACACTGTTTTCAGAATAGGTTTTTCGTGTCTACAGCGTATGAAAAGTTGTCCGATAAAATTTTTTTCGCGGCTCCAAGCACAACTTTGGGTGTTCGTTTCGTGTGCACAGAACCAAGTTTGTGGCTTATACTATGCTCGCTGCAGTGCAGCGAGAAAGTTTGAAAAACGCGCGCGAGGGGAAAACGGCTCATATTATGCGTGATGCGCTCGCTCGCGCATCCGCATGATATCGCTGAAACAAATCAAAAAAGTGTAACAGCGTTTCCATGGCGGACTACACGCACAGGAGGTTCAGCGTTTGCCATTTTCGTTGGCGCTCACAGTACTCAAAGTAATTGAAATGGTTCTATAGATACATCACAAAAAACATTCATATTATTGCCGAGTCATACAGCACACATAAACATGGCTATGGGGCACTTTGTGGTCAATAACCACACACTGGATATAATGAATATCGTTGTCAACAGTAAAAAAAACTTTATGTCAAAAGTAACTAAAAAAGCGCCAATATTTGAAAATTTTGAGCCCGTGTGCTGTCATATTTCGTCTGCCTACAAATGACATGGCTGCCAATTGCAGTCGTGTTTTGTTAATGAACAGTTTTTTTCTTTGTTTCGAATCAGAAAATCCGCACGATATGAGGCTGCTGGTTTTCGCACATCTGTTGATATGGGCACGATTTTTGAGTAAATGGCACGATGTTCTGGCGTCCAGGGGTGAGCGTAAACTTATATCGCTTGGCCTTCTATCTAGATACCGTATTACCCCCAATAAACCCCCATGGGGGATTAATACGTCAGCGACTTTTAGGGGTGGGGGTTTATTGGTGGGGGGGGGGATTATTGGTGGGGGGGTTTATTTACAAAAAAATTCTAGGGGTGGGGGTTTATTGAAAAATGGCAAAAATACATTGCATGGCAGGCAAGAAAGTCGCAGAAACTTCTACTCTACATAGAAATTTCCTTTTATAACAGCCTTTTGTAATGAAATTACCATTAACTCACCCATTTGGGGCCTTTGGTAGCACAGTTTCATCATTTTCACTGCAACCAGCCACTGAATTTGCTGGGTATGTGTTTCAAACAGGTCTCCAATAATCCCCCATGGGGGATTATTTGTGGGGGGGGGGGATTATTCGGAAACTGGTCGGGGGGTGGGGGTTTATTGGTGGGGGGGGGGGATTAATGGAAACGTGCGTTTGCCGTACACAGCAAACCAAACTTTCCGTTTAGCCGGTTTCTTCCCGCAAGCAAACGATGAATGTCGAATCAGTCACATCAAACTGACATTTTAGTGCCTGTGCTTTGACAAACGGGCGTTTTTAAAACAAATGACGTCATTTTAGTCCGGACACGTTTGAATAAATCTACAATATATACACATGCTTACCGTACTACTACTTGTATACATACTTGTACGTTCTCGTCTGCGTGCGAGGTGTGCTGTAGATTTGTAGAACCATTTCAATTTCTCAGCAATTTTCAGAGCTGCGACGGAAATGCGACGATCTGCTCGCGAATAACGCCACAAGACCAACGTTCTTTCACAGGGGTGTCTGTTACGTGTATCACGGTCAGGCGGCAGATGTGGTGAGCCTGTTGCTGAGGTCATAGTCTGAAAGAAAACAGTTCACTCGGTGTTGCACACACAGTGTAATGTTGCACACGCACAAAGAAACACGCATCGGACACAGCGTGCGTGTCAGCCCAACATGTATCGTGCATCCGTTTGTTTCGACGATTCGTATTTTGTGTTAACATTCCAGATTCGTAAATTCGATTAAAAATTGTGTTCAGTGGACCCTTGTTGTCAACTGTCTAACCCTTATGGACATGTAATTGACTTGACAAACTTGCTGCACAGCACACACAAGCGATAAATGTGTGCTTTAGTGTGTTTGACTGTAAGACACATCCACATGCGGTTTGGACAAACACTTTTTTTAGTTTCCCGTACCGTAACAAACAGTGATTTCGAAACACTGTCGGAAAACAAAAAAACCGCTCGTCGCAACCTCACAAAAAGCACGTGTTCATTTTAGGTCAATTATGACACGGCGAAAGCAAGCTGCAACGATTTCGGACCAAATCTACCCGGCCATCTCGTCATGGCATCATCAGGGGAAGTGTTGACGTTGATAAAATACAAACTCGACGACGTATGTTTTTTTTCTCTCACATTCTCTGGTACATTTGTTCAATTTTTTGCCCTTTTCCACAATTTTTATTTCATCGCGAACCGTTTAGTCGGTTTGCAACATCCAACTGAAAGTTCTCTGCGGTTTCTTGCGAAACATTATTGCAAATCGTACACAAAGTCGTTGTCCGAAAACAGTGCCCTAGTTCTTTATATGACACAATAATGCGCTGTGCAGCCACAAACAAACACACAGGCATCACACACATGCCGCTGACACAGGCGCGTAGCGTTCGTATTTGTTTGTGACCCTGTCTGCGCTCGCACTTCAGATTTTGTCAATATCAATAACACTTGTGTAGCAACAGTGTTTGTTTGTTTCAACCTGTCTCTTTTTCACCCAGAATACAAGAGCTCCCGAAAAAAAAAGAACTTGATCAGAATTGCCAGAAAACGTGTATTTTAGCTACGAATTGATTTTAGCCAAAACCAATTACATTCGAGCTTCTTTACTGTAATTCAAAGCTTCAAAAATTTTTGTATTCCGCGAAAAAGTGACAAGTTAAACAAACATACCTTATTACCTCCAATAAACCCCCATGGGGGATTAATACGTCAGCGACTTTTAGGGGTGGGGGTTTATTGGTGGGGGGGGGGGGGGATTATTGGGGGGGGGGGGGGTTACTTACAAACAAATTCTAGGGGTGGAGGTTTATTGAAAAATGGCAAAAATACCTTGCATGGCAGGCAAGAAAGTCGCAGACACTTCTACTCTACATAGAAATTTTCTTTTATAACAGCCTTTTCTAATGAAATTACCATTAACTCATCCATTTGGGGCCTTTGGTAGCACGATTTCTTCATTTTCACTGCAACCAGCCACTGAATTCGCTGGGTATGTGTTTCAAACAGGTTTCCAATAATCCCCCATGGGGATTATTTGTGGGGGGGATTATTCGGACACTTATCGTGGGGGTGGAGGTTTATTGGTGGGGGGGGGATTAATGGTTGGCGGTGTTTAATGGGGGTAATACGGTACCATATATCTAAAAGGTGTAGTAATCAGTGCGCATAAAAAAGGCTTCCTTTGCAGTGTCGTGTGATTTGGACAATGGCCGAAAAGATCCCCCGTGACTCCACCGACAACGAAGACCATTGGTATTGGACGCAACACAATGGACGCAACTGGAAAACGCCAAATCGCACGAAGACGTTTGACTACATCATGTGGACCGGTTAGTTAGCGTGTTCGTTTTAGCCATTTCAGTCCAAATCATTGACTGTGTGCCCAGCGTTGCTAGTTTGGACACTGGTTTTCCTTGTGCGTGCGCCTGACACTCAGAATGTGTCGAATAAAATCAATCAATCCGTCAATCAACGTTTTCCACAGACAGCCTCTCGCGATTTTTCTCTGTTCGATCGCAGGCAACGAACCGCAAGGCGGCGCGGCGGCCGGCTGCGGGGGCATCTACTTGTGCAACCTGATCTACGGAATGCTGGACTACGGCTGCGGCTCGATCCGACGTTTCATCTGTCAATATCGTTTCGTCACAGTCACTGGAAAAAACATATTTCTCAACAAAAAAATGCAAAAAAAACAGTTTTGTTGCGCAGCCACACACAGCCGCAATCAATATTCACAGCCCATTGAGCGTTTTTTTTCAGTTACTGGCTGGATATGTAGCTCATTATTTTGTTGAGAATTGTTTTGCACTGCTATAATCGCAGCAGTGTTTTTTTGTTAAAAGTTCCTTATTCTGGCTTGTTTTTTTTTAAACCAAACTCTGTCATTAATTTCCATCTCTCTTGTGCGAAATGATTTGCTTTTTTGCAAAAAAACCAGGCGACAAACAAGACAGCCACTACAGCAAGCATCAAACGGGCAGACGATTCATTGACGAACTGACTGTCGACCAATTCAGTGGAGTGACGAAAGCAACCTGTGCGAAACGATGCAATGATGTTAGTGGAGGATTTGGCTTTAACCAAAAAGTAAAAAAAAATTAACTGATCAAAAAATTTCTCTGACCAGACGAGCGTGGTCAGTGAAGATTTGAAATATCAATATAATTTCAAATCTTGGTCACCTTCCCAGTCAGGTATTACAGTGTTCACGCTCATTGTGTTTGGTCAATAAAATAAAAAAATTTAAAAATTGTTTGGTCAGTTTTTTTTGTCAGGAGACATTATGCTACTCGTTCGGGTACAACGCGCTGACCGGCCACTGCATGCTGCATGCGGTCGATCACTCGCATGATATCGCGTTCAAATTCGAAGTGCACGACATCGCTTGGAACATCTACGGACGAGACTTGTGAATTGTGTGATAAGAACAGAACAGAAAAACAAAGAATCACTGCAGTTGTTAATCATGTTTGTTAAAATCTGTCTCTTTCTTTCTCAGGTCAAACAGAACACCCAAGCCCACCAAAGAAGAAAAAACGGGATCGGAATTAGAAGAAATCATACATGTACAATAGTCACAAATGGGCCGTGCGATAATCTGCATTTTTATATTTTCCAAGCGTTTGCATCACACTTTTTTCAAGTGAATTTTTAGCACAACAAATGTAGGGGCATTTACTGAATCAAACTGTGGCCAAAATTTCAGCTTAATTGAATCTGGAAAACTACAACGGTCGCGAGCAAAAAGCTCCCGTGTCCCGTCACCGCCCGGCACCCTACTCGACAGCGATCTGTATTCTGTACACTTTTCTGAGTTAGCCCTGGCCAAAAACATCGTGTGAACTCCCCAACACCAACAAATAAAAAGCTTCTGCAAAAAATGCAATGCAGCGAAGAAAGTATGCAATGACACAAAGCCAGAAATTCATGTTGTTCGTCGTTGCTGTTGCTCCGTTCCGCAGTCCGGGTGTACGGTACACACGACCGTGTTTTTGGCCGCAATTCGGTTTGACCGAACAATCGTTCGCCCGTCAGTTCGGCATGCAAAAAAATCTGTTAATCACGACGTCGCCATCTTTATTACGGTCACCATCGTGCGGTTTCATTCACATCACACGGTCCGTTCACTTTACGGCCTGCGGTCGTGTTTCGGCCTCTAAACGATTCGCGAGATCACGGTCCATTTCGGCCATCGCGATGCCACGGCCGAGGCCGGACAACATTTGCAGCGTTCGCCCGGTCGCCCGTCGCTGGCGCATTCGCCGCTCTGAGAAGCGCGTTTCACCATTTTTTCATGTCGTTTCATTTCAATCTTGTTGATTTGTTTAATTATTTCATTGTTTATTTTATTATCGTGCTTCACATTTTTATGGAGAGGTCAGTAGTCTCATACGTACGGTAATAATATGACCTCACTATTTTTGTCATGGGTCTGTATGGTTCTTGATACCAGCTAAAGCACTATGGTTCTCAAACTATGTGGAGTGCAAAGAATTAGGTCACTTGGTGCCTCCAAGTTTGACAAACAAAGTTTGACACCTTGGGAACCGGGGAAAGGGGGGTGACGTGGGGACAAATTCATTCAAAAAAAACAATATCGTTGGACATTCCGGTCAACAAATAGGAAAAAAATTTTGATTCTTTAAAAAAATTAAACTGACTGGCATGCCTAGCAGCGGCCTTCATGAAATAGAGCCCCATATGAATCAGCGACATCAGGCCGGCACCCAACCAAAACTCGAGCACGCCGCCGACGTTCGCGATCCACGTGTACAAATTGAACTCGTACTTTTGCTCGATCACGAAGAATGGACGATCGATTAGAAAGTTCAAATCGGCTGACAGCCACCAGTCTTTCTGGAAATAGAGGAGTCGAGGAGAAGAAACACATTCGAGGAAAACAAGTACAGGATGGGAGAAAAAGTACGGAACTGTTTCTGGCTTTTTTTTGTTAAATTGTGCAATTCCAGTTTTTTTTGATTCCGTTATTTGAAAGCAATATGCGACTAACGACTCGACTCTCAAAGCACAAAAACCAGAATGCAGCTCAGAAGAACTTGCAGTTTCTCTGGCTTGCATTAAAAGCTTTTGGTGTTTTCCAGACACTTAGCCGCATGAATTTGACAGAGACTACACGCCGATGAGGCCTGCAGAAGCGCGTGCACATTTTTTTTCAAAATTCACACAGAATACTGCAAAAGTCTTCTCTGCCGAAAGCGTCTGCCACACGTTTTACAGGGCGTACATTGGTCGTGTCGATGTTGTCCGTTTGACCGTCGCTGTCCGCGTCGCGATTCCCAACGACTTCGTACTCCGTGTACTGGCATTTCGGCATCGAATAGCAGTTCTCTTCGATACACCGGTTGCGATTCCTGCGAAAATGGCAGCAGCTACCAAAATGAGATCACATACGGAATGGTCGTTTAAACATGGCAGCTTTTTTCAGGGTGCAAGGAGCGCGCGAAATTTGAATGCAAAAATAAAGCCGTTCAAAAGCCTAATTGTGTGTCAAATTTGATGTGTTTTTTAACTAATTGAGTCTTCGTGCTATTCTGTTCGTTTTCCCCCTGCACACACACGATTAGGAATTATCTTGGCATTCTTGAAAAACACAACTCCTAGTCTGCGACTGATCCCGCCTTGATGGAGAATACAAGGACTGCCTCATTTATTCGGCCATACCACTGTTGTCTTAGGAAACCTCTCCTGGAGACACGAATTTCAAACGCGCCAAGCCAAAGCAAAAGAGTGATGAATATTTTCGTCCCATGATTGCCTCAATGGAACAATTATTGCCTGCCAAGTTTCGGATGCAACCAATTATTTTCATTTTTCGACCCGAGCGCATATGTTTGTGACCGCGATGTTGCACCTTCTCGACTGACTCACTTTGATTGATCGTTCTCGACGCTTTTACCAAATGCGACATAAGTGAGCGCCGATAGAAAGCCGGTATCGCTCGGACTGAACAGACGCAGCGAGCGAGCATACTCCGCGAACGTGCAGTGGCGTTTCACCGGCGGCTCTGCGCAAACAGAAACTTACTTGTTGTGTGTGTGTGTGAAAAAAGAGGCAACGTGTCGCCTAAAACCACATACAACAACAACAACGAGGACAGAGCACGTGCTTTTAGAGCTGGAGCTGTCTGTCGATGCTATGTTTTCTATGCACCCCCAGAAAACCACGTGAGTTTGGTGTACATTCTAGGTTCTGGAACCGGTGCGGGGAAGCTGTCTGTGGTATTATCGTTTGAGGAAGATCCGAAGCACAAAAGTAGTTTCACGCCCTAAAGGCACCACACGGCGAAGCGTCCCTTCTAACCTAATTTTTGAAGTTTGTAAAACATTTTCCAATTTTTCTGCGCAAACGCATCGAGTCTCGGATGCAAAATGAACAATGAATACCGTAAAGTCTTGCATATAAGGTTCCTCCCACTTATAAGACCCCCACCCACAAGTGGGCGGAGTGTCACACGGCGGGAAACCAAAAAATTCAAAATTTTGTCTTGGTCGAAATCTCCGTCCCACTTATAAGGTTGTCACACAAAATTCCACTTTTTCAAAAAAATTTGATTTTGAAATTTATATAAGGAGACCTTATATGCAAGACTTTACGGTATACGAAATTTCCACAGCATACCTCCAAAAAAAAACAACACTTCAAAACCAACCAACCATGCAGATTGTTCGGCGTACAGTCGACATTCTGCCGCGCGAACTGCCGCAGTTTACAGCGAGTCTCGCAGTCGCGTCGCGTCACGGATCGATCGAGCAGACAGCGGCTGAGCGTCAGGTTCTTCAGCGAGTACTGTTTCACGACGCGCACATCCAGCCGCTGCAAGTTCGCGACGCTGGACGAGTACGGCCGGTGGTTGGTCGTCAGCAGTTGATCCGGCTGCAGCCAGAACGCCGTCGAGCGATTGTTGTGCCGCCGAAAGGCGCTCAGGAACGCACCGTCCAACCGGCGCTCGCCGCTGGTTTCGGTCGCGTTCGCAAACGCCGTCGAGTTACGGTCTTCAGCGTCGATATTTTCAACCGCCGCGTTTTCCGCTTGCCGTACTCGATCTTGCTTCGAGATGTAGCGCTCCAAGAAACTGTCCAAGTTGCCCGCCAGCGTCAGTTGAATGTATTTCTCCGGTTTCAAAAGTTGATACCGTATGCATTCTCGGCTCGAGTGAAGAGTGTCGAGTGAGACGGTGATGTCTGCGCAAGTGCAACAATATGTATGAACTTGTTTCATAGGCTGTACGATCTTGATTTTTGAGCTATATGCAGTGAGTTTATATACACTCTTTTTGTCATTTATTTGAATGTAGCACAAACAAAAAAATAGAACAGTCCACACCGACTTTCAACCACTGATGTCGCGAACGAGAGCACCGTATCAGTGACCTGATAAGACCACGTCTCAAACAGAGTGCTGTACTTCAAATACGTCAGATAGAGCCGATGCACGTCATGGTAGCCGACGGTCTCCTGGCCGGCGATCGCTCGATCGAATGCCTCGACGGCCTCGATCGACATTTGGTAGTCGTCGAGGATCAGTGGGTCCGTGAAATTGAACAGGAATCTGCCGCCTGCGCGTTTTACAACAAGCCTGAACTGTCACTATTTTTGACAGTTTTTTTGCTTGTGAACACAATTTTCGACGGGCATCACTTTCGGCCTCCGTTGTGGCATCACTTGGGCGGGACTTCAGGTAAAAACTAAAGGCCCGTTTAGCCGTCCGTATTTGCATATTCGGCATGGCACGTCACGTCAGATCAAACCTCGTTTATGCCGCAAAAAAGCTGGAATCCGGCACGTCACGGCATGTCACGTCTTGTCTATGCGTCCGTGTCTGTCTCTGTACGTCGACGTGCGTCAACGGCTAAACGGGTATTAAAGATGCGTTGCGTGCCACCCCCGCTCCTCCGTCAACTCTCAATAAAAAAGATATGACCAGGTATAATCAATAATAATACAAAATCGTTTGCTTGCACGAATATGGGATGACTGCCGCAAAAAAGCCCGGCCAGCTTACTGCATGTACCGTACCATGCTGCATGAAGTGCTCGATGACCGAATCTTTGGCGAGCACCGCGAAATCGTCAACCGGCACTTGCGGCCACTCGCAGAATTCGGTCAACGATTGAAACAGAGCGAGCGTCAGGCGTCCGTGTTGGTAGAATTTTTCCAGTGCATCGTCAGACGACAGAAACTCGTTCAAAAGCGGACCGATTTTCTCGGACGTTCTGTTGTTGTCTCGGCAGTCGTCGATCATTTTAGCCAGTTTCGGCAGCTGCTGGCGACGCCAGTCGCGGCGTGCTGCCGTCTCGGCGGCCTCGAACCAGAAACGCGCCGGTTGGTAGAAGGCCGGCTGGCAATTTTTTTTGTTCGTTTTGTTTGTTTGTTTTTTGTTTACAGCACGCACAAATGAAAACAATAAAAAGAATGAGTTCGTTTCTTTCTTTTCTATTCACTCCACACCGCAGCCGCAGTCGCAGTTCGCTGCACTCTCACGGACTGGTTCTCATAATGTTGCTCTGACAAAACAACTTCCGCGGAGAGAGACCATGGACAACATGAAGTTCGGAAAGATAGGACAAAACCATTCAATTTATTTCGAGAAAATTTTCGGCTCACTACAGAAGAAAAACAACACAACCACCGAACCGAACCGCTCGCTTGTCGATGCGTTCGGTGGCATAGTGGTGTGTGCCGGCGCTCGGCTCGATGTCTACCGCATAGTCGCCGACCAGATGTCTCGCGAAACTTTGCACCTGGAAAAAAGTGACGCGTTGGAAGCGTTCAGGAAGCGTACCCCTCCGTCGAACATGGAAGGAAACTGCGGACGATTATACGTGTCATCGCTCGTGGCCTGGGTAGTAGCGCGTTAGACTATTGCCTGTGCGCTCGGGGGTTCGAGCCCCGCGCCGAGGGGTGTATAATAGGCACTTAATGACGGAGACAAACTCGATGGGCGCCCCACTCGACGGCATCCTGTAATTACCTGCAGGAAGTTCGTGACGCGCTCGAAGAACCAGATTTTCTGCAGGTATTTACGAACGACCAACATGTGCGGCAGCAGAGGCAGCACGTTCGCGTGGATGACGTGTTCGTCGGCGGTGCCGGTCACGCAAAGCCACAGCGCACGCTGAACGCACTGCGACTCGGGCGTCTCCATGTGTCTCTGGGCGACGATGATATTGATTGACACCGAGACGGGGAACCGTGTTGTTGTTCAGATTTTTTATTACACGAAAAACTAAATGTTGGCTTATCAGGAAGGTGTTGTTCTGGTCGTGGTTACATAACTTTGGCGCGCCGGTCAAAATATGGCGGGGATCAAAATATGGCATGACACCACCGGCAATTTCCGAAAAAAGGTCTCCCGCTCGTGGCTTTTGGGTGGCAGGGAAGCCGCTTATGCTCTTGTCTATGTTCGAAGGATCGAGACCCACTGAGGGTTGTGCATCGGCACTTAGCGACAGAAAAACTCGATGGTCGTCCCATGTGGGAGCGGTTCTCTGGTGTGCCCTTCTGGTGTGCGTTTGACCTAGCTAACAAGACCGCCTCAACTTACAGTTCGCTCGGGACGTATAACGTCGTATTATTTCACTGGTCACATTACATTGGTTGGAGTCATCCGACAAAATCACTCCGACTCCGAAAGTACAGTATACGCTCACCACTCTCTCTTCCTGTTTGCCCCAATATTCGTCATTCGTTTCGGCCACCTCACACTCTGCCCTCGCCGCCGTAGAGCAGTTCGCGATGCGGTCAACGAATTCGCTGAAATCCATTTCCTCCCGGCCAAAGTAGCCGACCCGCCAGAGTCGGCCAATGATGACCGCGTCGAAAACCGTCTCATTCGGATTCATCCCGCCGTAGCTGTGTCGTGCAAAAAAAACATGGGATTACTACAGTCGGACTCTAATTTATATAGGCAATCAGCTGATTGGTTGGTCGAAAAGAGACTTTATCTGGTAGTAGTGAAACCAGAAATGGCGCCAAAAGAAGATCTGCTGTCAAATCTCCTGTGTCCAGTCTAACAACATATGTAACTATAGCTGTTTGGTTGGTGGTCACGTGATGCAGGCAATGCTGCAGAAAGGCGGAGTTTGGTTTGCGCACAGAATGCGTGCATCACGATCACCAACCAATCAGCTAGTTGGATATGTTATTGAGTTAGACTGTACATGTTCTCCATGCAGAACAGCCACGTGGTCAATTCCTGGAAGTCCTCCAACGTAGAAAACTGTAACGTCTGCGAGGTGGACGTCGCCTCATCATAGAAGTCGGACAGCGTTTTGCGCATGTGAAACACGGTCGCGATGGTGAACAGAATGATCAGAATGTACCTGTATAATGGAAACAGTTCGAGTTTTTTTAGTGTCGAGTGTTTCCTTTTTTTGAGTTTGCAAAATTTTGTTTGCAATTTTGATACCGTATTACCCCCAATAAACCCACATGGGGGATTAATACGTCAGCGACTTTTAGGGGTGGGGGTTTATTGGTGGGGGGGGGGATTATTGGTGGGGGGGGGGGGGTTTATTTACAAAAAATTATAGGGGTGGGGGTTTGTTGAAAAATGGCAAAAATACCTTGCATGGCAGGCAAGAAAGTCGCAGAAACTTCTACTTTACATAGAAATTTCCTTTTATAACAGCCTTTTGTGATGAAATTACTATTAACTCACCTATTTGGGGCCTTTGGTAGCACAATTTCATCATTTTCACTGCAACCAGCCACTGAATTCGCTGGGTATGTGTTTCAAACAGGTCTCCAATAATCCCCCATGGGGGATTATTTGTGGGGGGGGGGATTATTCGGAAACTGGTCGGGGGGTGGGGGTTTATTGGTGGGGGGGGGAGGATTAATGGTGGGGGGGGATTTAATGGGGGTAATACGGTATTGAGTGCACGAGAAACGAAAATTTTTCAGATTTCTTCGCGCCGGCCGTTTTATCGCGTATCGAAGGCGAAACACTTTTTGAAGAGAACTTTTTGAAACAAACGACAACCGACACTCACCAAACGACGAGCTCCGGTTTGTTTTCGGCGATCGAAATGTAGTGCAGCCCGCCGAGCTCGCTGCTTCGATACAGTTTATTGTTCTTCAGCCAGTCCCAAATCGTGATGTTCTCGGAGTCGTCCGGCTCTTTCGGCAACGTTACCACTGGCTTTCGTGGTTGGTTGCTGTCCACAGTGGCGTTGTTGTTGGCGGCGGTGTTGTTGGCATCCATAATTTTTGGTGTTGCTGTTGTTGTTTCCTCACTTGAACTGTGTCGGATAACCATACACTCTAAAAAAATCTCTCAAAAGAGACATGTATGGCTTTTTTATGGAATATGGCTTTTGCCATGGGTGGCCGCAAGAAGATTCAAAACATGTACTAACTTAATCACCCGAAACAGGTTGGGTAAGTAAGTTTGAGCTTAGAAATATAGTTGGGTGGGCTCCCATTTTGCACGATAGTTAATGTATTCACGCGTGCGTGCGTGCGTTTGTTTGTGAGAATTATGACTGTACAACATTACTGTGCTATATAATTGGTTGTCCTTTTTTAGCCAGGCACTTCACCAGTTTTTTTTTGCATTCAATAACTGCAGTTCTATTTCTATATCATGAAGATATGCAATCAGCTGATTGGTTGGTGACCAAGTGTTGCGTGCATTGCTGTGGAGGCGGAGTCCCTCCTGCATTAGATACAGAATGCAATCACAGGGTGTGCGGATGGTTCTAAACACTCGGTCTCTTCTAAACCCTCGGTCGGTTCTAAACCCGATACAGGGTGTGCCCGCATACTGTTTTTTCACACAAATAGGAAAGTTACTTCTGCTGCATAAAACTCAGTGGTTTTTGTTTTGTTGTGAATTGAAATATTGACACATTTTCTGAATAAAAAGATTCTGAATAAAATGATTGTTCAAATACTCCATCACGGGAATTTCAGTATGCACCTTCTAATAAAGGCTTGCGAAGCCTTAGGTCCCTTCAAATGAAGGCTTGCGAAGCCTTAGGTACGTGAGATTGATTCATGAAAATGCCAAAAAACATATGCCGTATTATGATATTGATATTGCCAGATGGCATGATATATGCTGTACAAAGTAAAGTCAATATCATAAATGATAAGCAATTGATATGTTTTAAGTTGTGATTGGAAAACACGTGAAATGTTTTCTGTGGTGAAGAAACAGAGTGCGTGCATGCGTGCAGACACACACCCGGTATATAAAACACAGTTTAGAACGGGTTTAGAAATGACCGTGGGTTTAGAACTGACACCACATCCAATCACAGAATGCATCGTCACCAGCATCGCATAATGCATTAGGCAGTCTTTTGGTCCGCAATCAGCGAACAAACGAAATCAAATCAAAATAATCAGTCATGCAAAAACGATTTTGAACGGGGTGAACAGAGAACAGAAAGTGCACAATAGTATGAAAGTCCGCATCAGTACTCTTCACCCAGTTGGCCATGCGATACTTCAGCTTGAATAAACAGCTTCTATTGAACGGCCTTGAATACACGAAGAAAACCACTTGTGAAGATGCAAATATTACACTTATTTACACTGAACCTGACTTTCTGCGAGTGTTCGAAACTTTTTTTTAACGTTTCGGCTTTCGTGTGACACTTGCACTATAAAACAAACTTTCTCCTGCCAGCCAAATTGACTGCGCGCCCAGGAGCTGGTTGGTGACACACACGTTGCTTGTGAAAGCGATTTGGAAAACTATTTTTACGAATTACATGCTAAATTGTTTGTGGTAAGTGGTAAATTGCATCTTGAGCACTGTGTTATAAAAATAGATTCTACATGCTCAAACCAGTAACACCCAACGCGCTAGTTGACAACCGTTTCAGTTTTATTCTGAACAAAAACTACACCGCATGAAAAAAAACCGGACACGCTGAAAAGTCAAATCATAAATATGTAAAACGTCTAACTTCTGCTGTTATGACAACTCGCATGTGACTTTTGTTTAGCAAGAATAAACAGTTTTCAGAAGCTATAATTGATTCAAAATAAGAAGAGCGTTCAAAACGTGGCACACATCAAAACAACAAAAAAACGGAACAGAAATCGCAATCACAACGCAGTAAAAGTGAAGAAATCGAAACCAGAAAAAAATCAAGCCATATCTGCGGATGCGTCGTCTGAGGAGTCACCTGAAATAATTTGCAGAACTAAGAAAATGCAAATAAAGAAGCCATACATGAGCTGTCAGTCACTGCTGGTGAGTTTTGTTTCCACGCAAAATATAGTTTTTTTTTCAATTTTCCTTCAAACACACAGACAGTGACTGCGCTGTTTGCGCCATTTTGCGATGATATACACCGTGTAATAATCAGTCGCTGTGGAAAAAAAACCTTTAACAAACAAACGAAAAACCAAAAAAAAACCCAGAAAACAACGCACTATCGTCTCCGCCGGACGCGCCGGGACAGTTGCGCTCGTCGCTGTTGTCCGCGCAGTGCTGGACGCCGTCGCACTGTTTCGCGGCGCAAATGCACTGCGCTCGGAGTTCGCCTGAAATAAAAAAAAACCATAATGAAAACCGTTTTTTTGGCAAGTTTCTTCACAGCAATGGAGGTGCATGCAAATGGCCGGTGCGGGTTCATCAAAAGTTCTCTAATTCCAGACAAAATATGAGAAAAGTTTGGTATTCATAGGCAGGCAGCCGATCGGTTGGTGATCACGTGACACACATGCTTACGAGAACTGATTCAAGAATCATAACCCAGCCGAGACTTCCGTATCAACAGCCAGTTTTTTGGTTCGAGAAGTTTAAAAAAAAGATAAAAATCCAAAATACTCTCGTCTCGGCTCTCTACACAAACCTGAAATGTCATCGTGCAGAACGCACGCGATTTCGCCGACGTCCGCGTTGCAGTTCAAACTGTCCAAATCTGTGGTGAAATAAAGAAGCGTGAAATTAGAAGTTTTCCAACAGCTTTCGTTTATTTTCGAAAGGTGAGGTGAAGAATCATCTGTTTTCAATGATAAAAGTTCGAAAATCGACAATAAATAAAGTTACAGAACAAAACAAAGCAAAATTTAAAAAAAACAGCAGCACAACTGACCGTCTTGGGCAGCGCACCGGAGCACCAGCACCACAACGACGACAACCGAAACGAACAGTTTCATTTTTTTTGGTTGGTGCGAGAAGAGAAACCCTATTTTGTTCACAGTTCAGAGAACCGCACAACTAGAAACTCTTGAAACAATCAGAAATCATCAAGCAGTGAAGCGGTTCCATAACGTTTTTATCGCAATTGCAGCCAATCGAAAGAGCATAGATAAGCGATGTTTAAAAAGTAGTTTAGCGTTATCGTGAATCAAGGTGACAAAGATCGACCAATTCAACATGCTCATGATTCCACAACCAATCAGCACTCTTTTTCAGTCAATGGTAAAAAGATAGGTTAGCTTTTAGTAAAAAAGTGCCGACTGCATCTCCCGATTTACTACATTTACGAAGCTTTTCTGATTTCTTCGCAATTTCTATTCCAAAGAAGCACGAATAATTTGTGCACAAATCAGTTTTATTGGCGATCGGGCATGTTTGAAAGAGCCATTTGTTCAAGTCTTTTCAAGCAAAAGAAAAATAGAAAAAAAATCACAGAATCCGAACAATCCTGTCCACGATGTTCAGCACGTCACACAATGTTGCACAATGGTCGCAAACCAACCACAAACGCGCTCAAACACAATGCGTCTTGTGTGTGTTTGTGTGTGTGTGTGTGCATGCAACATCGCACGTGCGCTGTGGTGCCTGTGTGTTTGTTTTCACACACGGTGCAGCGAGCATCACCAGGATCAAAAAAAAACGATTCAAGAAAAGATGTAGACGGGATCTTCAGCAAAACAAAAAAAAAATATTTCACAATTCGAACTGTTTCACAAACAAACAAAAAAACCGGAGGTTTTGTCAAAAAGTGGAAATATCACCGATGGAACAATCCAACGACCGACTGCGTGGCGGACGACATGAAGTCGCCGACCACACTGTTTGTCGTCGTCAGCGTTCGATTCGGGAACTGCCCGAGCACCAGCAGGTCAGCATCATTCACCTCCTCCCAATCGTCGGTGTTGCGGTGGCCTGGATGAAAAAAACGCAAGTTTTTTCAGAAGGAACAGAAAATTTTAAACTGATATTTGCGACGGAATGCAGTCAGACAACTTGGTATTTTGTTTCGCATGCAGTCACGCGCACCCGTTGATTTCGGAATTTGAGAGACTGATAAACCCCCCAAAAGGGGGCAGCCTCATAGCCCCGCTTTATCCTGAGGCCCCAGTGATCTACGCCTGGTTTCGGTTCCGGCGGACCACGGTCGCTACCTCCCGAAGGGCCATCAAATCCGAAAGCGTGTTCGCCAGACAGACAACGAAACCAAAATCCATGCAATGCTTTTATTTTAAATGAACCCGCACTACAGATTTTCCAACAAACATCGCTCAAACACAGCTCCGTCTGCGAAATGAAACAATCAACGAGCAACAACAACAATCAACAATCAACTACCGAAACCAACCGACCGGTCGGTGACTGCGGTGTGCTGAATTGAGTGGACTGTCGGCAATGGCGCGACGGCGGCGGGTGGCCGGGCGAAATGGACGGGTGCTGATGCAGAGATGCCGCTGATTGGTGCAATTGCGCGAAATCGTTGTGATTCGTTGGAAGGCACGGTTGATATGAAGCAACGGAGACTGTGGAGACAACAGTGTGCAGTTGCGCGAATTCCTGAAAAAAAAGTTGTTGTGAGATTGTCGCGGCCGCCGCTGCGGATCGGTGTCACACTAAATTACGGTCAGCCAGCTGCCAGGCTGCACGTGAGCGACATTTTTCGAGCACCTCCAACGAACGCGCAGCTTCCACGGGCAGACAACAACAAAATGCGAAGTAAGGCATCAAAGCTTAGGTGTTTTTTAAATAAAAATGCGACTAGCATTCACCTGAGTTAGCGAATCGGGTAGCGTTGTTGGTAGCTGCATTTTGTCGAGATCATTCAACATTTCATCGCTCCGCAATCGTTCGGTCAACAGATGCAGGTTGTTCAGCGGTTCCTGAGCATAATGAAGTGACTTGTGCGCAAAAACGGCTCAAAGCCATATGGCCGTGCCGTGCAAAGGCCTGGCGAAACGTGGTGCGGTGTGGCACGGCACACGGGTACGGTTGAAACGGCAAACAGCCAGCCAAACTGTTGTTGCCGAAAGCATGACAAACATATCATTCAAAAAATCCATTTGTTAACAAACGAAAACAAACAATCGCGGAAAAAACCTTCGACGAACCGTGAGCTTCAGCTCAGACGCCGACACGCCCAGCGTCGCACAAAGCACGCTCACGTCGGCGGCCAGCCGGATGCGCGCTGCATCGAACTGCGCCCCACTCGTCATGCCGGTCAGGAAATTCACGGCGCTGACCTACAGAAAAACACGGCATCACATCACTGAATATTTCGCGCCTTCCTTGCACCGTGTAACAAAATGCCATGTTTACTCGGCTATGCCCCACAGAGTGTGCCGCGCAACCAGTCAAAGTTGCTTTGCATGGACAACGGACACGCAGACTCGCGCGAACAACTGCACACCGCAACAAGCTGGCCCGAATAAAATCCGTGTGAGCCCAACTGAAAAATAGCCAATCAGCGGGATGCACAATTTGAGGGTGTTGCAAAACGCTGGAAATTCGCGTGGAACATTCCTGAGGACAAGTGCGGTTCAATGAAAGTTCAATTAAAACGGCCGTTACCGACGGTGTTTGCAATTCACAACAGTTCAAGAACGTTTCCTGCTTTCTTCGGCAATTCTGCGTCAAAATTTCGAACATGAAGAGCAAAGAAGCGAAGAAAAAACCGGCCGACCGCAAACGGCAGCGGGCTGTCGAAGCAGACCGCCGTCAGCAGTTGTACCGCGTGCGCGGTGTGCGCCAGCGCCGCGATCGACTCCGCGTGCCGCACGGTCGCCGTGTTGCTCTCGTTGCGCGGCTCACCGCCGCGATCCCGCCGGCCGCCTGTTGTACCACTGCCGCTGAACAGCAGTCCTCGGAAGCTGCGCCACGGCGTCGTCTGTTTTGCGGGCTGCTTGCCGAGGGTGCCCGCAAAACGGCCGAAAAACAGCTCGTCGCGAACGCGCTCGTACGCCCGCCAGTGCGGCACGCGGCACTGCGCGATCTGGAATGGTGCACCGGGCAATTTTGTGGGAGATTTTGAAGGGCGTTTGCGCACTGGATTACAGGGTTGAGGGGATGTTTAGCCGTCCATAAGCACCAGTCAATTGCCGATGTTTGTTTGGCACAGTAAATTTTTTTCAAAATCTTAAGCGTAGAACGCAGCGCACGCGAAACTTGTGAATCAATAAAGAAATGTTGCAGAGTCAGTTTTTGGCTGGAATCAAGAGCACCATTTGTGGCTAAATACGTCTTCTTTCCAAATCGATCCAGTATTTCTATTTCTATGACAAGTTTGAAGAAACACACTGTACCATCAAAATTCTCGAACAGGTAGTGAGGGGACCATTAAAACGTGAACAAATACTGCCCAGAAGCCCCCGGTCACACGAACCAAGCCGTGCACAATCATTTTGCCATTGCGGTCCTTGCCGTCGGCGCATCCGTCCGTCTTGTCCAGCACCCAGCGTCCATCAACGAACGTCGTCATTGTCGCCTCTGCCAGAGCGTCTTGCGTGCTTGCACTGCGCGGCACTCGCTGATTGCTGGATTGTGTGGCCTCTTCGCGCTGATTGGTGGACTGAAGAGTTATGAGAAAACTGTATTAATGCGTCTACCGGGCGAAACCGAAAACAGCGAACTTCACGTATTGTGGTCATATCAGACATGTCACATTGGTGAGGCGATGGATGATAAATCACGTATGTTTATGAGCTGACAAAAGTTAAATGTTTGAAAAACCAAAAAACAAAACAGTTTTCCCATTCATCCTAAAAACAGAAAAAAAACGCCCGCAGAAACACCTCAAAGGTACCCCACTCACCGATTGCCCCACCACCACCGGGAACATGTACCGCATGATCTGGCGCGCCAGACGAACGCGATGCAACTGAAGCGCGCGTTGGCGTTCCGTGAGTTTCTTGCGGTTCAAGGCGAGAGCGCCTAAGTCGGCGGACAGTTTCGTCTGCAGGCCCGTCTGCACCCACTCGTTGAATTGTACGTTGGAGGCGATCGACTGTTGGCGTCGCGTTTGCAGCGTTGAGAGCGCCTGAGTTCGGGGCATTTTTTATGAAAACGATTTTAAGACTGATATTGGGTGAGTGTTTTTCCGAGAGGGACACACCACTGATGAGGCCATGGCCTCTACTGCATCTGACGTCTCGTGAAGTGTGTTCTAGCTTACTGCATCACCGAAACGATTGGTTTACGCACGGGATTTAGAACAACGAACAACGTCTGTCTGTGCGTACGGACAAAAAAAAACCTAAATGCTGTTTTCGCCTTAAATAATGCTAGTAATTTTACGGTTGCGGCGTCTGTTCAATTCATTCGTACGCTTGATCAAGAAACGCTTTTCGTCTCGCTCTCGTTTTCAACAATCCAAGTGCCCAAACGGCCGTTTAGTTCACCTGTCGCCGCCAGTCCAGCTTGCTGCGTTTCTTCGCGATCATCTCACGCAAGCAGTCCACGTTCCGTCGCAGCTGCTCGTTGGCGTTCGCCAGATCGGCGCGTTCCAACTGTGGCGCACGCTCAAACTGCCGCGCGACGAAGCGAGCGAGCAAATGGTCCCGTTTCGCTGATAATTCCTCGTACTGACATTTTCGGAGTGCTAGCTGCGCTGAAAACAACTGCGAAATTTAATTCACCACGATACTTCTTGCTGGGTGGTCTCTGAAGGTAGTAAAAGGTTGGCGAGAAAATAGTGCATTACGAATTTTTGTGGTTTTTTTCCCAGACTGTCCCCCTAAAGCGTTGAAAACAAATACGAGCGAAAACGTCATCACACAATGCACTTTGTAAACTGCATATAACTGAATTCGTACAGTTTCGAAACTCGCCAGCGAAACTTTGCTGGCGCAAGTCGGCATCATTGTTTTCCAACGAAAAACAGCAGACCAACTTTTCAAATGCACACAGTCGGGGCAGTAGAACGCTGATTGGTCCAACTGGCAACTGTGGCATTTCCGCTTCACACCGCTCGTCGGTTGCGAGCAGGACGCTGATGTTTCATCGCACGATGAAGAGGCGGTTTCGTCGGCAGCGAGCAATTCGACGGATGCGAACTCGAGACTGGACGTGCACTTATTCGACGAGCTATTGGAGGCTTTGCGGTGATTGGTCAGCGGTGTTGCGGTGTTATTATTATTGTGATTTCTGCGAAGGTGCGCCGTTGAATTCGAGTTTGCGGTTGATGGCCCGACGTTTCGGTGATCATGCGAGTCTGTGACCGTTTCAGCGGTGGCAGCCTGTAACAAAAAAAAAGCGGGAAATGAATGAATGATAGGTGATGGTGTAGTAACAAAAAAGTTCTTGTGAGTGCTTCGCCAGCCATTCCAAAACGTACGTAAGAATCAATGAACAAGATTTTGAAAAAATGGCATGAGAAAGAATGCTAGAGAGGTTTCTAGATAAAAGACACCATTCAGCTCGATGATTGGCTGCATGTGCAAGCACATTGCCACAAATTCCTACAGGCGTGCATTGCACCGCATAGCGGCTAACTGGACCATTCACCATGCTAGCAAAAAAAATAATCGCACGGGTAGAACTAGACTGTCCCATAAAAAAAACCCAAGTCGTCATTTGAAATTTCAAGCAAAACAAATGTTTCAAAAAAACGCTTCGAAACAACAGTGTCCCCGGGTGCCTCACCTCAATCAATGCCTCTTGCGTCTTCAATTCGTTGTCAAACGGTGAATTCCCATTGTCATCCTCATAATACGAGACGAAAAACTGCGTCGGCGCCGAGTCCGCAAAATTGTCCGCCATTTTTTTCACTGCTGTGATTTGAGCAAAAAACGGAAATCATGAATGTGTAAAAGTAGAGCATTTTCAAAAAAAACAGCAGACCGGGCAACCAGCCAATCAGCGTGGCCAAATCAATCTGAGCAGCCAACCAGTTGATTTCATTGCTGAGGCAGCTTGTTTAAGTAGTTCATCTTTTTTGCCAGGCCAATAGATCCAATGAAAACGCGACAGTATCAATTTCCGGTTGTTTAACTTTGGCCGCGACTCGATACCATCGGCACCGAAAGGGGAGGGGAGGGGGCAAATTGACTGGCTGCAGAAAGCCCGTGTCACTTCAAAAAGTACCATGCAGTTGCGTTGCATGCCCGACCATGAGAAGTGAACGGGGAAAACGTTTTTTTTCTCTTGAACGCACGCTAAATTTGACCACAGTTTATTCACCCCACGTCATCATACCTTGGAAAACGACACAAAAAAATATGAAAATAAAACAACCACTGAAATCACATTCCGCCTCGAAAAAGAGCAAGTCAAAAACTGACAAACCCAAACGAACCAAAAGTGTTGGTGCAAAAAAAACGGTAGGCAAACTGGACATGAACAAATGCTATAGTCAAACGATTGTTTGTTGTGTATCTGGTTTATTTTGCTCGCATCTCAGATTTTCCATTAAAAAACACCAACCCAAAAAACAGAAATACACACACCTACACTTTTTTCAAAAACCTCACACAACATCCAGAGACCAGAGAAAACAAAAAAAACCAGAAACCATGAGAAGAAACAAGAAACCACAAAGACAATATGACTCCTTGATGAATCTTAGATTAATTAATACAAAAGAAATGCTCAAAAGTCAACAACAAATCAGACGAAATCAAAACCGCAGTATAGCAGAAAAAAATGGAATTTTGCCAGCATCGAACGGATTTCATCAAAACGGCGCCATGTAGCATAGAGACACAACACAAGATTTGAAACTATAATTTTTCTTGACTATTCTATTTTTCTCGTCACACAGACCGTCCAAAATGAGCGCATTGTTTGTTATCTCCGTCCACATGAAACACACACGACCACAAACGAGAACAACAGCAACAACAAAGACACGAACGAAACTCCTCCCAGCAGGAGCAACGCAAAATCAAATCTGAATCAACATCAAATCAAATGCAAAAAAAGGACACAGGCGACCCGCCGCTGTTGTTTCGGGTGAAGGAACTCAGGCAGGCTCCGAGTTGCCAGCAGTCAACATCACCACCACATTCACCAACGATCACCATCACCACCACCAACTCAACCGCTCAACCACTGGCGGCGGCTGATGAACCGGCCAGCGCCGCCGCCGTCTCAGCCATGTACGAGTCGATGTCGGCATCCAGGTTCGCTCGCGTCTTCGTCATGTACTGGTCCAATTGTGCGTCCAGCTGTTGTTGGCTGAGTTTCGGTTTCGTCGCCGTCGCCGCTCCACCCCAACTGCGACCTCGGAATCGACCGCGACCGCCTAGGCGGAAGCCGCCGCCACGACGGAACGGACTGAAAAATAGCGGGCAACAATCGATTTTTGCTGTCCATGAGCCGCATCTCGAAACTTATATGGACACCAAATGGTCTACTGAAGACCGGTGCTGTCAACACCCGCAAACACATGCACATAGCACAGCAGCGCGCGCGTGTCTCTGTGCCAGTGTGTTTGCGATCACTGTGCGTAGCAGCAGCATTACCGTGTTATAGAGTAGACATCCGACCGTTCATACTTCAGACTAGCATAATACTGCATGGGTCGTGTGTGTCGACGACGATGACGACACAACAAATGGAAGTCAGTGATTTTAAAAAAAACTGAAAATTTTTGGAAAATTTGAAAAAAAAATCACTGCAAACGAACCGCCAGCGCCCGCCCATCTGGCCCCGCCATCGTCGGAACGTGCGAAAGCCGATGTTGTTGTTCTTGATGTATTCTTGCAACGACAGAAACGCGGCGTTCTCGTCGTTTCCAGCCCAACGTTGTTGATTCCGTTGGCGACGCGGGAACGAACTGAATATTCCATTTCGGGTTTACTTTTTTTCTCATCATAAATAATGGTCTAAACTTTTTCAAAATACAATTGACCTTAATCGCATATTCGCATTCATTTTATTTATTTTTAAATGGTCATATTTGTAAACGTTTTTCAAAAATTGACCTCAATCACATTCATTTTAACCCGATCCTTCGAATGGTTCGCCAGTTTTACTTGTTGGCTTTTTGGCTCGAAACGTATCAAACGAAATACCACAGCTCTCGCTAAAAATTTGTGTCAAAACACAGTCGAACCGTAAATCATCGGTAATCAGTTGATTGGCTGCTTCTGAATTGACCTCACTCATTGGTCCACGTTCGATCACTAGATGCAGCCAGCATAGCAAATTGACATTTCGGATGGAATTTTCAAAATTGGAGATTTTCCAATTCAACAGTAGTGAAACACAGACAACTGCTCCGCAATTGAAACGTGTGCCAGGCAGCAAAAAAAATCCAAATTCCGCACAAAACAGTTCAAGAAAACAAACCCGTAACGCCGTCCATAGTATCCGGTCTGATTCCAGCCCCAATACGGGCGATACGTGCGCTTGAAATACGGCCGATTCACAATGCCACCCAGACTCGCTTGCTCGCCGTAGTTCGTGTGGCCGACTCGGTACGCCAATGGGAGGCGTTGCCTCGCTTGCTGACAAAAAAATATTATTTTTTTCGTAGTTGTTTGCGTCTGATCGACTTTTTGTAAAAAAAATCGAAAGTTTTCAGACGAAACAACGACACACAAAACGGTAGAAAAACAGTTTGGACTCGCGATGCTTTTCTCGAGCCGGGAACACTACTGGGCTAGGCTATTCCTATTCCACCAGGATACCTGAGAATGGCGTGGCACTGGAATCACCAGACTATTTTTATGTGTGGTATCATTGGTGCGGTCTGGTCTGAATACAGATCACCATTCTTCACCAAACACCGAGGAAAATCAACGTATTGTGGATCCCTCCTTGGCTGCCCACTCTTCAAGTGGTCCTGATTTCTAGTATTATCGGCACTTGACCTTAGAGCAGACACTCCAAGGGGGTGCCTCACGCCAGATGCAGTGCGGCTTAGGCCACTCACTGATCGCGGCGTCGCCTCACTAGCACTGGTCACAACGTGAGGACTTTTGGTACTTCTACTTCTAGGCTTCTGACTGTCCTGGCACTTCAACATGGACTTCTTGTTAGCATGACTCACAGAACTGGTTGTTAGAATCGCAGTGTTAGCGTCACACATGCGTTATGGCCTCTCACTACTCGCTTCCTCCTTCTAGTCTTACTGAAATAATAATAAAAGAAACAATAAACAAATAAACTATTGCAGGTTACTTACGGTTTGAAGATTTAAGCGAGGCCGGCAGTGCTTACACCTGTCGCTATCGGCGCAGGCAGTGAGTTGTCGCCCAGGTAGCCCAGGCGCCTCTACGTCAGGCGCAGTCCTGGACGGATCGTGTATTCGCCTTTGATGTGGGCGACCACACGGTACCTTTGCTCCTAATCATAAAAGACGAGTCCAATCGGTGTTGGTTTCTTCGTTTATTGTGATGTCGGATGCAGAAATACAAAGAACTGTTACGAGGACACAACATTAAATGCACAAAAAGATGGTAAACCAATAAGAAAAGAGATGTTTAACTGTTACAACAATGGTGTGTGACAAAATAAACAAAATAGTTTAACATTCCAGTTGAGGAAAGAAGTCGGTGCCAGGTGTGGACCTGACAACTTTCCCCCCCTGAAATGTGGTCTCTTCCACGAGACCCAAATGGTGGTGGAAAAAAAAACTTGGTTTTACAATACTGGTGAATAAAAATTACTATGATTGAAAAACAAAACTATTGTGTTGCATGGCATCACGACAATCACTGAAATGAAAAACGAAAACTAGTAGAAAAGACTGGTAAAAAGCATAGAAAAACTAGGGCCACGGGTCAACAAACAATGGCCCGTGGGTGAGGCCCTCTCACGGTGTTCTATGCATGGTGGTGTGAAAAACAAAAAAAACTGGTAATTGTGAAAATAAAACACAATAATCATATATCATTTTTCAATAAAAATTTGTAAATTTCTATTGTTTTAAAACTATCAAAAATTAATGGTGGTAAACTATTGGAATCGAATGGTTGGTTAGTGTGAAAAACAAAACAAATAACAAAACAAAAGCCACGGTAGGCCAACAACAACCCACCGGGCTACCACAACACACACAACAAACACAACAACAATGGAACATGAATGCCCCACTGTATCACACGGGTGTAGGTGTACAAAATATACAGATACACACAACAAAACAAAAAATCACACTAGGGTTGGGGTCCATCGGTGGGAACCGTGCTCACCACCGATCAACCATGGTACTAGGATTCGGCGAGACAGCACTGAAGGCGGCAGCACAGAAGTATCAATGTGGTAAGCAGCACGACCCTACTACTGTCCGAACAGATGGAAGCTCGCAACGGCACAAAGCGAAGACACAAGCGATGGAAAAAGGACAAGAACTAACATTGTTTTTGTAGATCACCGTCGGATCCGGTCCTCGCCTCTACCATCGTGTCGACGCCCGTGCCATTGTTCGTGTGTGAGCGATCGATCGCGGTCGACGGCCAATCATCAATGTTATGTTCAGTAGTCGGCCTTCGGTCGATGCGATCTTCTAGCAATGTGCGGCGGCCAATGTTATCGTTGGTCGGCGCTCGAGCTTCCGGCGAATAATAAAGTTATTATTCGTTCAAACAGCTGGGAATTGTTCGTCGCCGTCTTCGACATTCACTTGCGCCTTGTATATGGCGGCTTGGCGCGTCGACGTGACGTGCCAGTCGGCGGCGGCGGCGGCGGCGGTCCTTGGCTCGGGTCGTACTCGTACTGGTATTGGCGCGGTCGGTAGGTCGCTGCTGGTGTCGTCTGGAAGCCACGCTGGCCCGGCAGTGTTGTGCGCGGCGGCTGGCGTGGTGACGGCGTGGCAGCGGCGCCCAACCGTTCGTGCTGCTTCGGAGTCGTCGTCGTTCGCGGCGGATGTTTGTAGACGCCCGACGTCGACGGATGCTCGGCGATTTGCTGGAGTTGTAACGCCAGCGCTTGGCCGCTTAGGGCTGTTCCTTGGCCGTACGCTAGCGTTGTGGCTGTCAGTGCGGGTGGCACTATACCAGTCTGTTGTTGTGGTATCGGCTTTTTACTGAAGCCAATCAATGGGCATAGTTCTGAGCTGTGACCTGGCTGGCCACAGACTTTGCACTGTGATTCGATCTCCGCACGTGCAGCTTGATCTTTTGCTGCTGTGTTTTCATGCGAAGCCTGGGATGTACTTTGAATTTCCATGTCTGTAGCGGTCGGCTTTTCAGTCTGACCTGCTTTCTGTGCTTTATCTTTGTCCTCTTTGGACTTATCATCCGTGGTTTTGTCAGCCGATTTGTCGTCTGACTTGTTGTTCTGGATATCACCTTCGGTTGACTGAACACCAGTCGACCGGGTTTCCGTCGCAGTTTTACTTGCGGCGCTGGTAGTTGAACTGCTCGACTGTCTTGTCGGCAATTTTTCCATGGTTTTCGCACCTTCCAGCGACCTTTGTCGCTGCATGATTTGCTTTTCCATTTGTTTGGAAAATGTGGTCGAGAGCTTTGGCCTCTCGGGTTGGTCTGGCGGTCTGCCCGCTTGAATGGTAGTTAGGTCTGCCAGTGCTGGCAAATTCTGTTTCTTCAGGTCCGCCAGCATGTCCGGCGGTGGTTGCTGGTATTCCTCGGTGGTCATGGCTTTTAGGATTTCATATTGTTCTGCGGCGCTCCACCTTTGTTGTGGTCCGCCCATTGGTTCCAGGAAAATCGGTTGCAAGACGGACATCAGTGTCACGCCTGTGCTTTCTTCACGTTGCTTTTCAGCAAGCATCAAGGTTTGGATGGTGAGCATATTCACCATTGGTGTTTGTGATCCGATTTTCCGAATATCTGGCGGGTCGCCATTGAATCCTGGTCTTGTGCGCACACTCATGAAGTGTGCGAGCCATGCTATGGTATTTGGCACGTGTTCTGCCATCTGGTCTTCTGCTTCTTGCAAGAAGCCCTGCGGATTTTCCAGCATGCGACGGCCAACGTCTTGTACAGCCATCACTGATGCTGCGTCGAGCGGCAGAAACTTGTCTGTCGCCGACGGCTTTTTCTGGTTATAATAGCTCTGTTTGGCTTTTTCTGTGTTTTTCTGTGTATTCACCCACTTTTTAGTGGATGCATTTTCCAGGTAGTACGGGCGCAGCAGTGCGCGGTATTTTGGACGCATGTAGTTCTGCGCCAGCTTGACTTCCGTGCGACTTCGCACACTGACGGAGTCGCTAATCTGGATATTGTCGCCATACGCTTTCGCGTTGTCTTTCATGGCTGGTGGCAAAATAGCCACTTGTTGGTACTGGGAATTGAGATGGTCGTAAAAGATACTGGTAATTGTTTTCTCGTCCTGTGTCAGGTTATGTGGGTTCATATAACCTGGCCACGGGCACGAGGGTTTCACTGTTGATCTGTCTGCCTCTTCGGCAGCTGTGGCTGTTGGTGCAAGGTGTGCACGTTTCAGTGGTGGTTGGCGATCATCGGCGGTCGACGCACTAGTCGTCGGCTGCGTTGTCGCCGTAACTCTAGTATTGCTTTGCTGTTGTTGTTGTGTTCCTTTTGTCACTGATGACATGGAGCACGACTGCTGGAGTTGTTCTTTTGCAACTGCATGTTCAGCTGCAGCCACGAATGGCACACCAGGAATGGTTGTTCCTGGGATTCTCTGGATTTTCTGGTACTGCGGTACCTGAAATGTGGTTGGCACAAACTTCTGTTGAGTTTGTTGCAGCGCTTGTTGCTGCTCTTGCTGTTGTTTTTGTAGCAGTGCTTTTGCACGCAATGGTATATTTTGCACTGCGCCAGGCGCAGCGAATTGTGGTACTGGTTGTTGACCTGACGCTGGTGTGCCTGGTGGCTGTGGCGCCAGCAAGCGCAGCGTCATTGGCGCTGGTATTTGTGGGAGGTTTGGGCGTCTGTCGATGACGGCGACTGCATCGTCGTCATCGTCCTCCTGCTCTATATCGATAACCTCTGGAGGTTTTGTTGCTGTTTTTGGTGGCTCTGCATGGAGCTTGTCATGTCGTTCTTTCTGCAACCTCAGTTGCGGCATTCTGGCTGGTGCGACTGGTGAGGCCAGTCGGTAGCAAATCTCGTCAATGATTTGCTGTTTGCCCTGTGCATCATTCTTGGTAATTGCATTCATGAGCTCGGCGCTCAATGGCAGATTCACGTGGTTGTTGACCACTGTCCACCACGCCCGAGCAATTTCTAGCTTTTCTTGGCTGACAAATTCGTCTTTGTCAAGCAGGCATTTGCACAGTACTGGGCTTAGTGACCGGTGGACAGACTCTTTGTCCGGTCGTCTTTCTAGCATTCGAATGTCGAACGGGTTGAAGAAATTGTACACCGTTCGCCTACGGCTTTGTCCCATCTGTGCGTGTTGCACTTGATGGCAAATCTCCACCATTTTTCCCGCCAGCTTCTCAACGCGAAGCGGCGAGGTCTTGTAGAGTTTCTGGAAAATTTTCTCCATGGCTGCTCGAACGAGCAGCGCCAGTACCAGTGTTCGAATGTCTTCATATGTGAAGACGTACTTCTTTACGTCAATTGCCAGAATTTCATCTGTTGAGATGTTGATGCGCTCTGACAAGACCATGAGCGCATCCAAGTCCTGGGACATGCGGATCGGCGGTTCCAGCCGAATTTTTCTCCAGTCCTCTCGGACCTCATCTGGTGTTTTATTCAGCGGATACACGTCCTTGTCCGTGCAGCTGAACAGCTGGTTTCCAATGCATGGCGATGCCACGAATCTGTGTTTTTCTCCTGGGTTTGTGTTTGGAACAATTCCAATGCAATTCAGGCGTTCAATTCCACCAATGTGAAATGTTTTCGCCCAAGTTCCTGGAGTTTCGATCTGGTGTTCGACCACCTTGTGTTCCAGGGTGTGTCGAATCATCTGTGGTTGCTGTCGCAATGAGTTTTTGCGAAAATCCTTGTATTGTTCGCCAACTCGAATAAAGTTGGCGTCGAACCATGGTGTTTGTGGGTCGTTTTGCACGCCCAAGTAGCTGGCTGGTGGGTTCGGCTGTAGGTTGAACTCATCCGGCGGTGCCAGTTCACACTGTGGTTTGCACTGGTGTTTTGGTTCACGCATGAAGCAGAGCTTGTTTCTACGTCCAAGCTCCGAATGTACCAGATTTGCTAGTTGGTATGCCATGTTGCTTGACGCGTTTGTCATGGCAATGCCAACTGTTGATTGGAGCGTGCGAAATTTGAATCGCAGCAGCTGGGCTTCGATGGCTGACAAGTGGCCATAGGACGTATGACCAATGGTTTTCAGGCTCTCATCGAGCTGCAGTGTCAGCGTGCGGCGCAGTTTGCACTCACGCTGCAACACATACTGGTGCATCATGAGCTGTCGATCGCAAACATCGACAGGGTGGTACGTTGCTGGTGGTGGTGGTTGTCCTGGTTGTGGTGGCGGAGGTTCACTCCTTTCTGGATGTGGAATATATGGTGCTGTATTTGTCAGCACCACGTCTGGGTTTTGCTTCAGAAAGCGTACGACCTTGTCGTATTCACCATAGATTTGTGCGAACGACAGTCGCAGTACTGGGTTTGAACGAATGGTACCCAATGTTGGGTCCTGTACTGTGATTGGCTGCAGACTGCAAAGGTCTACTGGTCCTTCGTCAACTCGGTTGACATATGCCAGACCGACGTCGACAGCCGCGCGGTACGTGTCGTACCGCGGGTGGACATGCTGTGGATGCACCATTTGTGTGCCGCTTGTTGCGAACTGATTCGAACAAGCGATGGACATGAACAAGGCGTCATAGATGAGCACCACCCAGTTGAACTGGAATGCGTAGTGCCATCCTGGCCTTGTATCCCATGATATGGCAACCTTTCGGTTGGTGATGGAATTGATCAGCCATGAGCCTTCCTGGTATATCTCATTACGGTCTCGACCGTACCGGTTGTAGTGCACGACATCGTGCATCTTGCAGGTGAACATCGCCAACACCGTACCCGGTGTCGGCGGCACATAGGCGTCTCTCCAGTGTTTGTGGCGATACGCTCGCACGCCTTTCATGTTTGAGTAGCCGATTGCGGAAAGCAACGGCCGACTGTCCAGGTGATTGGGCAGATTGTAATCTGCTGGTTTGAGCAGCGGGTCCTCTTTGAGGTCCGCTGAATAGGCATAGGTGAGTCCCTTGAGGAACTCACTCGGATCATCCCAATGATGGAATGTCGAACTCTGGTTTGTGAGGAAGTTCATCAGAACTGTCCGTTTTTCCATGTTTTCTGGCAGCATGGCTGCGTCCATCATCAGCGCCAGGTCGAATGCAAAGCAATACGCACCTGCGCAGATGAACAACTGTACTGGATATTTGATTCCCTGGACGTAGTTCATACCCGCAGCCACGGAGGCGGGGTAAAACCTGGGAACTTCGTTGTGGTTCAATGGTTCCATGTGGCCTTCGACAGGCTCGAAATAGGTGTAGTGCAGTGCCATGTGTCCGTTCATGACACTGGACTGCTGGTGAATGAAATCCACCAATTCCTGGAGTTGTGTGGCGGTGTTATCTACCACCCATACTACTTCTGTTGCTTGGCCGATTGGACGGCCAATGAGGCGAACGTGTCGACGCAGCGCCTCACGCCTGGTATAGCATGAGTTGCGGTCATGCCACAACTCGTCCCATATCGTCATTGCCAAAAGGTGTTTTGGCAGTGCGTTCCTGTTCTTGGTATTGTAGGGTGCTCCCCTTTTGATGACCTCGTTGAGGTACATATGGATATTCACTGTGGTAGCTGGTGCCACTTGTTCTGGTACTTGGTCGACATGGGTATTTTCCACCAAGTCGTCCGACAGATCGAACGGCAAGGCGGTCATACCCGCTTGTTCAGGCGAGGCCTGCAATTCCTGTTTTCCGGCCCTCATCGGGCCTAGTTTCTGGTTTCTGTAGACGTTGTAAATCCATTGTACCATTTGATCTTGCTGATCCGCATATGGGATCAGGTTTGACTGGTGCGGAGCGTGCGACACATGTCCTTGTCGCAGGGCCTGAACATCGACACCTGACTGCGGACAGTAGTCTGTCAACGCACCGAGTGTCATCGGCCATACTGGATCATCGTAGCCAGGCGCCGGGTGTGTCACCGACGGCGGCTCGGCTGCTGCTATTGCTTTATGGCTTGGAGCTGTCAAGCCGTACAATACCGTGAATGTATCCACCCCATAAGGCTGGTAGTGGGATACGAGCAGGTGTGCTGCTGTTGCTGGGTAATCACGAGCGTAATCCGCTTCTGTCCATCCTGATGTCACGCGCGAAAGCGCGAACAAGCTTTCTCTGGGAATTTGCAGATCCAGGCGCATAGGCGTCCATGGTCCTGTCCATTGGCGTGGCCAATAGAGCCTCTGTTCGATCTCCTCGTCTGTGAGATCTTTCACCACGGTCTGGTTGCCCCAGAACCGCAGCACAATATTATTATCCAGCAAGTGGATGTGTCTACTAGGTTTGATTGACACCAATGATGTCAATTTTGCCTTGTCCGGCAAATGCTGGTAGTTGTTGAACTTTCCTAGTGTTAGCCACGCTGTTGACGTGTTCGGATATTCTGGGCGTCGTTGATAGAGTTCGGTGGCAACCATTTTCCACCGTTCTTCGGCGTCCTCGAGTTGGACTGCCATATTTTCTGGGTAGTCTTGTTTGAGTTCGGTCGATCCTTGATCGCCGAATCCAAACTCTGTGTAGATTTCCTGGATGCTTACAACCTTGTTTTCTGGTATATCAATCACACGAGGAGCCACTGGTGGCTCCACCTGTTCTTCTTCATAATAGAGTTCGTCGTCATCATGGTGATCTACACTCTGATGACTGCTGGTAGATTGGGCGTCTTGCGCCATACTGGTGTTTGTGCCTGTCATGGAGGATTCCTCCACGCGGACGTCAGAGTCGTCCTCATTTTCCTGGCGTTTCTTAGGATCACCTCCTGGGGTTTGATCCATCTCCTCCTGGTTTTTGTTAGGATCATCCTCAGCTTCACCTGCTGGGGTTTGATCCATTTCCTCCTGGCCATGAATCAGAGCGTATTGGCTCGTGGCCGGGTGGTGTACTATGATTTCATCCGGCGGTGAATACGCCGGCGATTCCTGGATTTGTAGGTTTGCCAATCGCTCGAATTGGGGGGTTGGGTTTGGGGTGCGGGTTTTTTGTTTTTGGGGTTGTGGGGGGGGGGGGGGGGGGGGGGGGGGGGGGGGGGGGGTTTTTTTGTGGGGGGTTTTTTTTTGTTATTTGTGGGTGGTTTTGGGGGGGGGGGGGGGGGGGTGTTGTGTCCCGGAGGAATTGCTCCTGCCGGGTTTGGTACTGGGTTTTCGCCATCGACGATGACGAGTGCGGGGGCGTCCGTGTCGGACACTTCCCCTGGTGGAACCTCGGTGGCGGGGGAAGCACCAATTGGTGCTCCCACCCCTGCCGCTGATGTTTGCGGCTGTTGTTCGTCCGGCGTCGGCGGCGGCGGCGGCGGTGGTATTGCTGCGGCTGCTGCGGCGCCGGCGCTTGTGGAGGCTCCACCTTGTTGTTGTTGTTGCTGGGCATGTTGTTGTTGTTGTTGTTGTTTGCGGTGCTTCTTCGGGCTCATATAATTTTTGAATCGCTTTATAGTGAGCCTGGAATAAAAGAAAGTGCTCTGAAAGCAAGGTCTGTGTGTGGATTATGGCACACACAAACAAGCAACAGAGAGCGTGCATGTGCAACCAAGCTTATTGCTAAGCTAGGTTAAAACAAATACTAGGGTTAAAGCACAGCACAACAAGCAAACAACAAAAGAAAACACAGCAAAAACAAACAACAAACAAACAAACAACAAAACAACAAATAAAACAATAACTAGGTACTAGGATTAATTTTGTGGAGCAAAAATTTATTATATAAATTTTTGCTGAAATTTTTAGAAATTTGTGTCTAGTGGCTGCTAGAAAGCACCACTAGACGTGCAGCAAGCTGCACCTGTGACCTGCACCCCGAACAGAGGGCAGCGTCTCTAGGTTTGGGCGACGACGTCGTCGTCGTTGAAATTTGGGACTTGTAAAATTCGAAAATTTTACAAGTCTTTGGAATTTTGGGAAATTCCGGCAAGGTGAGGTGCCCGGAATTTCAATTTTTGTTTTTGTGGGGGAGTTTTAAAATTTTGGGGGAAATTTTTCCATCAAGGCTGACGGGCTGTTTTGCAAGCCCGGCTTGATGGAAATTTGGGATTTTGGGTGGAAATTTAGGTGGGAGTTTTGTGAAATGTAATAAAATAAATTAAAATAAATAAAAATTAAAGAAAAGAAAGAAATAAAAATAAAAATAAACAAAGAAAATGGGTGGGGGTCTAGGTGTGTGGCATGCGGACATGCAAGTGAAGAAATGAAGAATGAAAATCCTTCCACTCCTCACTCTTTCTGGATTGTGGACATTCATCCATAGACATTCGTCTAATTATGGGTCATCAAGGCGGGATTACCCGTCCAAGTATGGTGTTTGCCTGAAACCATGGTTTGGTCTCGGCACGATCATGCTCTTTATAGCAATCTATGGTATATCGTTTGAAATAGTTTATGTCTTCAACATGTGAAGTATAGGACTGGTCGTAATTTTCTGGCTGATTGTTCTGGCTAGCTAATAAAAGCTTATTAGAACAATGAAGCAAGTTTTATTGCTTCGAAAATTTACCAGTAATTAATTAAGACTTGACTAAACGGTCAAATCTTCCATTTCTATTGGTTTGTTTCGAAAGAAACAAAAACATGGTAGTTTTTCTGATCGTTGTAGTTGAATTTCTTCAACTGCTTCGTTTCAGAAAGGTTTTCTATGGTTTTAAACACAGTTTCTGTGTGTACAGAACACATTTTCCATGATTTCTCTGTCGAGTTTCATACTTAGAACTTCAAACAGAGTTTTTACTGGTATTTTTAATTCTGGATTTGTGTAAGAGCTGTAGTCAACTGACTACGCTCCCATTTACCATTATTCTGGACGTTCTCTTGGTGCGCGCCGTGGCATACGCCGTGGCGCTGCATCTGCTGGATTTTCTAGTACTCTGGCGGGTAATTTCGCCAGTACATCCTCCAATTTCCTAGTTTTGGCATCTCGCAACGCGTATCTTCTAAATACGCGATTACCCTGGCGTACTAAGGGATCGCCTCCCTTCCGTTTGTCCTCTGTTTGTTAGCTTTCGGATATTCCTGGGTTACTAGTGATCGTCTTGGACTAAAATGTCCAGATTTTTCGTGAGCTGCTTGTAACAGTTCACCCTGGTAATTTACTGGTACCATGATTCGATGGCGTTGATCGTATTCGTCAACCCAATAGATTATCCAGGTTTTATCATCGAAAAATATTCGATGTTTATTCTTAGG